>VZRE01013216.1:331342-390981 GCA_013396775.1 Cephalopterus ornatus
AAAAAAAAAAAACTCCTTAAAAGAGTTCCAATAAACAGAGCAAAGCACCATGCTGCCAGCGGCCAGGGCCGCCTCCTGCCCGCCGCAGGCCTGGCCCTTCCCTCCCGCCGCTCACCGTCTCCCTGCCCGCCGCTCTGCCGCGCATCGGCTGCTGCTGCTGCTGCTTNGCTGACGGCCCGGCGGCCCGGCCCCGCCGCCCGGTCCCGCAGCGCCCGGCCCAGCGCCGCGGGCAGCGCCCGCCGGCAGCCGCCCAGCATGGCGGAGCGCCGTGGAACGGAACGGAACTGAGCGGAGCACGCCCGGCACCGGCCCCAGCACTCCCCGCTCACAGCTCGGCCTCGACCTCCATGCGCCCGGGCCGAGGGGCGGAGCAGGAGGAGGAGGAGGCGGAGCGCCGGCGGGCACAGCGAGGAGCGGGGCGGAGCTCCCTGATCTCACCGCCCCTCAGCCCATCTCCTCCGCTGGCTACGGCCCTCACGGCATTCTGTCGTTCCCGGGGCTGTCAGGGTCGCCCTACTGTTGTTGCCCCCATTCCTCCGCTTCCCCCGGTTGCCCTGCTCCTCTGTTACCTCCCCGGCCGCGCCGGAAACACTGCCGGCTGATAACAGAATCACGGAATATGCCGAGTTGGAAGGGACCCACAAGGATCATGGAGTCCGCACAGGGCCATTCCCAAGAGTGACACCACGTGCCTGAGAGTATCATCCAAACGCTTCTTGAATTATGATATCTGTCCTACACGTCCTCCAGTTTAAGTCCATTTTAAAGCATTTCTTGCCCTAGGTTGTTTCTGTGACACAAACTTAACGGCAGGTGGCTTACAGGGGAAATAACTTCCTCTTGGTGAAAAATTCACATAACCCTTTCCTGTGCCTTCGTATCTCCCTTGCAGTCATTCAGCTGACATGAGAAGTGCAGCTGTTCTTCCAGAAGAAACCCACTGCTCCATTTTCGTTTGGGCTCTGTGATCCATACTCAGGGTTCAACAACTGGGGATGTGCACATATTCCCTTGCCTCCCCGGTATCCTGAGGGGTGATGGGAAGCCAGGCCTCATGCTCCAACACTGCATTTGCACTGAATGTCATGGTGCTGGCCTATCTTCATTGGCATCTCTGCTTTATTCTCTTCTAAGGAAAGTGGATGAAATTTATAAGCATCTTTTGTTACATTTTTGAGTTTTAGAAGAGAGGGGGAAAAGAAAATTCTGAAAAAAAAATCACAGAAATTAATCTTTTATGGCACATCAAGGAAGTATCTCTTGATCAGTTTTCTGTATGAATGCTTCAGTGTTGATTAAGTATTATCTTTCATTTGTTGCCCTGGCTAATTCTGAAGAACAGCAGCATTATGCTGTATTTTTGCACTGGTCTTTAATATCAGAGAATCCGCAGGGCACTTCCTCCTATCACTCCATTTCAGACCTTTGGCTACACAGAGAGCAAAGAACCATTATTTAAAAGCTGTAAAAACCACCCAGCTACAATAAAACTTGCTCATGCCACAGAACAAGCAAGTGGCACTAATTCCAAGTTTAAAAATTATTTTGAAGTGGTTGGAATCAAACTAACCAAGTTTTAAGCCCACCTACATATGTCACCTTGGAAGAAATAAACTGGCTTAGAAGTAACTGCTGCTTCATGTTTATACATGATGGCAGGGAACCCACATGTCATAATTCCAGAATTTTTATCTTTTATTTTGTCACACTATTTTGAGAAACATTTGTCCTTCAGGACTTGTGTATGCACCGCTGTGCATTCCTACAGTAAGTCATCAAACTGCTAATGTGTTGATTCAGAAGGGTTGTCCTCTCTTGTGCAGAAGCTGTTCCTGAAAACAACTGTGTGTTTTCTGTTGAATCTAACAGAAATTGTCCAGCAGATAACAATTTTATTAGGAAGGGCTGAAGGACACAGACATACAGCATTCACAGATAACATGGAGTTATGTGGTGAGCAATGGCAGTGGCTCCAGTGGGTCTGAGGTGCTGAACAGGAGGAACCCAGAGAAGGTGGTATCATCATCAGCATCTGCAAACAGCCCATTGAAAGTCTCCCCTTGGTGGGCCTGCAGCCACACCTCGTCTCCTCCCCGCAGCTCCAGGATGGTGGCTCCTGAGGCCTGGTCCTCTCCGCTCTGGTACCTGTCCACAGTGTGCAGCATTTTGATGCCATTTTTAACTAGAGCTACTCGGACGTTCCTTGAGTAGACAGTGATGTGGTAGGTGAAATAGTAAACACCAGGGTATTTGCAGGTGAATTTGCCAGTAACTGGGTTGTAATCATTGAGACCATTATACAGCACCTTGTCAAACTTGATTGGGCGATTCGGAGGGGGAAATTTGGTGGCAACTGTAAGGCCAACACTGAAAGCACTCCTTGGCAGGACTCCTGGGGCACCTACATTTCCCTTTTCTCCTCTGTCTCCTTTCAAGCCTCTTTCCCCCTGAACTCCTGGATTACCCTGTGGCCCTATATCTCCAATATTACCTTTAGGACCTGGATTACCAGTCGGACCAATTGGCCCCGGGAACCCAACTCTTCCAGGATGCCCAATTTCACCCTTTGTCCCTTTTGGACCTATGGGTCCAATGTCTCCTTTTAACCCCTTTTGTCCTTGCAGTCCCAGCTCTCCCTTCTGGCCTTTGTAACCCACTGACCCTATAACTCCTTTTGGCCCCAGCTTCCCAGGTCGTCCTCTTTCTCCTTTATCTCCTTTGTTTCCCTTCTCTTCAACAGTCCCATTGGCTCCTAAAGGAAAGNAAGAAAGACAGTTTCTTGTGGTCTTCCACTGGATTAATAGGGCACAAATTGAGTTTCAGCATAAGAAAATATATGTGCAGGTGTGTGTCACCACTGTATATACTGTGCTCACTGTGCACACAATTTCTCATGCATTTAAGTGCAGGATAAACATAATACCTAAAGAACCTCTTTGTTGGTGATCATATAAGCTTTCGGGAGCGGAAGGAGGAGAGAGCATGCCGGCGGCCCCCGGGTTCAGCCGAGCGAGCAGAAAACCAGCGATACCAGGATTGGAAGAGAGACAAGCTCATCACCGCAGCAGCCCCGCCTCCGTTGTAGCCCTGCCTTCGATGTAGTTTCGTTGGTTGCTTCCCATGTCATTCCCCGGTCCCTGGGTTCCTATTGGATGTGGGTCAGCCCTTCTCCCTGAGCCTTACCCAATCACCCCAATCACCTCTCATTGTTAACCCCTCCCCCATGTCCCTTTAAAGAACCGGGAACCTTTGAATTAAACCCTCTCTTTGCCTGCCAGCCCTGACCCGGTGTCTGTGTGAGTTCCTGAGCTGTGAGCTCCCTATTCAGGAACCGGGGGATCTGGAGGTGGGGAGCATTCCCTTCAACTCTGTCACCTCTTATTGTGTTAGAAAACAGGTGCTCTTGCTGACAGCAGCAAGAATAAGCTCGAAGAAAGGAAAGCTGTGTACAGGCTGATGGTAGCACTGACAGCTCACATCATCTCAGGCACAAGCAGCATCTGTCCAGACGCTTGTTTTCAGCCTTTGGTATACAAAATCGGTGAGATGGTTCACAATTTAATCAGAGGAAGGGGGGTTTTTGACAACACACAAAACTTGCTTGCCATGTGTTTCTGTAATTTCTATGTGATGGAACTTTGCTTGGGTAACCTAGATTGCTACTGCAGCACAACTAAAGGCTTTTTGTCCTAGTTACTTGTCACCATATGCTCCATTTTTCCTTCATCCACTCTTTGTCTGGAGATCAAGGCCTTTCAAAATCCTCTGGTTGCTGCACAAGGCTTCGAAAGTGAAAATCTCATGATGTGAAGGGTATGTTAGCAGTTAATAGCCAAAAGATACCAGAAAGAACATATGCTGAATCAATCAGAAAAAGAACATGATCATTTCTGCAGTAGGGCCTCCGGCTTCTTGTGTTTGGAATAATGCTCTTTGTACAGTTTACTGTTCTCAATTTACAAGTGAGAGTATTTAACAGAATCAATGAACTGAAAACAGATAACATTGTATGGTGAGCCTCTGAGAAAAGCGGCATTGGTACATCAGGACAAGGACACAAGAGAAGAAAGTAACTTTGTCATTTTAAACACTATTTCTGCCTCATGTCTTACACTCCTTCAAGGGATGTTTCTAATAGACTGCAGAAAAGTCTGAGGGATGTAGGGCAGCTTGTAATTACTTCCATGCAACAAAATGTTATTTCTCAGGGTCACTTCCAGGATTCTGGAGAACCTGGACCCTGTTGTTGGCAAGTTGCTGTTGGATTTATACATTGTCTGTGCACAATTACTCTAAAGATAACAAGTCCTTACTTAGATATGAAGTATACAGGATCTATAGTATTTTTAGGTGTATAACTTGTGTCTTCTACAATTTGTTTTAGAAGTCCCTTTCCCTGAAGTTTCATAGATAGCTACAGGATCCTCACTTTCCTGAGGTAGCTGCAGATGCAATGTCTTGCTTAGCAGCTGACAAAAGGATCAGAGATGGGAAAGGTAGGATAACAGGCTGAGTGAACAAGTTGTGGGGCATCAGAGGTAGTGGGATAATTTGAGGTAGCAAATTCTTCATGTATTGTCAGCATACGTGTGCAGCCTCTACTACTTCAGGAAATAGGTTTTTAACCTTTATGGTACTTTTGCTACAGCTAGAATGTATAGCACGTCCAGCATTCACAAACACAAGGGCAGCAGTTGATAGACAAATAATAAATTGAAACACATCTTCTCTGACCTTGTTCACCTTTCTCTCCATTGGCACCAGCTTTTCCTGGAAAGCCAGGAACTCCTGGGTCACCTAGTACAGAATTAAAAAACAGATTTTCATTAAACAAATTACCAGAAAACTTGGGATAAGTCCTTCTTCAGTCTTTCCTCTCCAAGCCTGGCCAAACAGTAGTGTAGAGCGTACTCTTATTCCTGACTTTTAGTGGGTGCCACTGCTGGTACTTTTATCTTATGGAGATATTCACAGAGAGCACAGAAACTCTGCTTGAGGATGGTGCTTTTTTGACACAGAAGGAATCCTTGGTGTAACAAGGTGAGTTATTGAAGTGTGTAGAGGTGCTATATACTTGTAAGGACCACCAACGTGAAAACTTCTTCTCCTGTTGTTGCCTCCATCCATGGAAATGGAGTGAGGAAGCCACATTCAGGAAGAAACATTGCAAGGGCCAGAAACCTATTTAGCATGGTTTAGCAGTGGACCTGGTCTTGCTGGGTTAATGATTGGACTTGATCATCCTTGAGGTCTTTTCCAACTGTAATGATTATGTGATTCTATGAATGGTAAACTCACCTCAAGAAGAGATGTGCAGGAGTTTGACTGAGATGCTAATGAAACATTACAGTGGAATAATATTGCCTGTAGATCTGAGAAAGGCATTCACACTTTTGATCCCTGTATCTAGCATGATATGGACTTTCTACTGCTCTAAAGAGAGCAATTATAGAAGTCATTTTTGTAGTAAAGTCAAAGATGACCAGGAGATGATCAAATAATTGGATTTGCATCCAGAGTGCAACAGAAGAAAAAAGAGTTGGCAGTTTGGATGTAACCATATTCCAAGGGTAGCTCTCCAACCATACTGACCTGAGAGCAGTTCTTTAGCAGTTTTCTGCACAGTGGATGTAGCCCAACATGTGCTGAATTTTCATTGACTTGGTAAGGAACGAAATTAAGTCTCATGTATTTAACTGCACTGCAAAGATGTACGTGCATACAATATAAAGAATGGTACAATCACCCCAATTTGTTAAAACAGAATAGTATAGTCCTCAAAACAGATTCATCTAGGAAAAAATGCCGGGGACTTTATCAGAAATCACTGGTATCATGTGATAACTCATTGGACTAAAGTGAGGGCCTTTGTAAGATAAATGAAAATAAGCAAGCTTTAGATTTTCCATTTTCAAACATTCCTGGAACCATGCATATAGAAAAAGAGGGCAGTTAAATGTATGTGCCTGTTAAGATGCTAATGGATTTTGTTTGTTTGTTTGTTTCTAGATTTTAAAAAGTTTTGGTTTTAGCCAAGCTAGGGCATGGAAAGCAGAAGGAACGTGTAAGTGGTTGCTTGGCAGAGAACTCTAAATCATTTTATAAACAAAAGAGTTCAAAGTAACTCCTTAGCAATCACTGGGGTAAATACCTAAGTAGGTAGACTTGCCTTTTAGTGGTCCAGGGAAGGCCATAAGCAGAGAAAAGTCTTCATGGCCCAAATTATAAGTGCTGGTTATTTTTCAGCTGTTCTAGTTTACTGTATAGCCACACCAACAGCTGTGGTCTATAAGAGAGATTCGGGTGTTAGGAAAAGGATCTGATGGATCTTGCCTATACCAGCATAGCCATGAAATAACCGCACATCAAACTACACCTTCAACACTGATTCTGCGGCACACACTGTTTGAGGATGCATATACTTTTCTGGTGGAGCAGGTGATTCATTAGCTTAGCAACCCAGTCTGTTAAATACAGACATTTCCACTAGCTTGAAAGACAGTTTAGAACATTTTAAGTTAATTTCTTTGGGACTGTTGACTTCAGTTTGGTTTAGTTGCTAGATTATATATTCCACTGAAAACAGCTGTGATTCACAGTTCTTAAGATCAGGACTTGTTAGAAGGGCCTATCTGATAAATTTAATCGGGGTTGATCTGTGCAACCAGGCCCAAAATAACAGTGTCTGTGACAGGTTTCTGCCTTAAGCCATAATGCCAACTGGATGATGGCATAGCTGACCTAACATAAAGCTTGTTAGGGAAAAGTTTCCCCCAAAATTCTGTGAAGAGGTTTGAATCAGTAGACTTGCATTTGTCCTGTGCTTTGCATTCTGAAGTTGTGACACTTGAGATGAAGTGTTATATGTCCACATGCCCACAGATTTATCACCTTGTGCTACCCTATCCTTGATATTCTGGCATGGATGCAAGACTTAAAGTATTATGGGGATGATTAGCTTTAGGATGAGATTATCTCTGTCTTCAGTATCACACACAAATCTCTATTACAGACTGTTAGAGCAGACATGAATCCTACACTGTTTTTCAGTAGTCTCTATTCCTGCTCTTACTCTAGTTGAGTTACAGCAAGTAGACACACTCAGAAGCAAGTCCTACAAATGTCAAATTCAGGTAAGAAAGAGAAATCTTCTTACCACTGCATACTTGCTACTACTCCAAACAAGGTATCAGTTGTTGGTTTTTTGTTTACTGTGCTAGAAGCATTTTACAGAAATATAGTTGCTATCTTAAAGGAGTAGGAGAAGGTATACATGCTTTTAAAATTTTCAAATAGACTTGAAAATATTCCCACAATATAAGATAAAGCCTTTTTTCTTTTGTTTTTATCTCATGGACCTGACATTTCCATAGTATTAGCTGTCTTGCTTTCATTAAGTCTTTCTTTATATTTCCTTCTTCAAACAAGTAAATGACAAATGTCTGAAATGTTTTCTGAAGACTAGGCAGAATAATCCCATTCACGCAGAGTGACTACAGACAAATTTGGGAATGAATGGCATTGCAATTGATACATTAAATCATTTACTCTGAATGTAGTACCTGTATCTCCCTTGTCGCCTTTTGAACCATCGCGTCCATCACGGCCAGGTGTGCCATTGTGCCCAGGATTGCCAGGGATGCCAGGATACCCTTGGGTACAGACGTCCCGTTTTTCTGTTTCTCCTGTGCTGACTACAATAGCCAGCAGTACAATCCAGCTTTTCATTCTTTAGATAGGTTATATGTTTTGGCTGAAAGATTTAAGAAAGCAAAAGTACATCTGCCTAAGTCTGCCTTGGAAGGGAGTGCAGGGTGGTGGAGGAAGGAAAGCAAGGAAATGGGTTTTCACCATGTCTATTCTTTTGTTTTATTCATAGGTCTCTATATAGCATTAATTACAGTCCCAAAGAGTACTGAGTGCTATTTTAAATAATAATTTAATGGAAATATCAGTCATAGCATCATTATACATTTAAAACATTTGCTTTACACAATTTAAAATATTCCTTAATTCCTTGTGATTTGGAGCATCAGATTCTGTTTTGTATTTTCTTACGCAGCTTGACTTGTGGAAATTAATGGCTCTGCAAAGGGAAATTTTGATGTGGGTAGATGGTGAGCAGCTGAAATTCACAAAAGCCCTGAGGAGGTTTAGAGCTACCCTTGATGTCCTCAGAATCTAACCAGAAGGCAAACAAGAAAACAATAACTCAGTCCATCTCATAAAGTTTTACATTGTTGTATTTAAACCTGCATTGACAAGGCTAGGATTTGGCTGAACTTAACCCAGATTTCAAGATCATAATAAAAAAGCAATTCAGGCAAAAGTGTTCATTTATAATTTCTTTTTTTCCCCACCAATTAGAGCAAGGAATATACAGTTGCAGCAGCTATAGACTGAAGAACTTCCAGTGACTGGTCTTACTCCAACCAAAACCATGAAACCCCAATGTCTGGCAAGTCTGCAAGTTTTATGTAATAGATAGTTGTACAATAATAATGTTTTTGCTGTCCTAAGCCTCAAAATTTCAAGTCTTGCAAGATGATTCAGGTAGGACCTGTGATCCCACATTCATGCACAAGGATTCATACAATGTCCTGTTTCTCAGAGCTGTAGTTTTGCTTACTTAACATATCCACATTCCTCTTGTTCAGAAATCACTTCACGAAGTCCACTAGCCAGAGCAGTGCCCAAAGAGGAGCTATTTCATGGCCATTGCTGCCTTTCAGAGCCATGCAGAAGACTGCCTGCATCCTTCAATAAGAATAATTACAGCCTGCTACCAATATTCAATCTAATATTCTTTTAATGTAATTTATATAGGAAGATCCCAATTTTGGGACATGTTTCTTAATCTTTTTATTCTGTGTTCAGAAAAGTTCCCTATTTTACAACAATTACCGGAAATGTGATTTATGGTGTCTTTGTCAATGGTCTACGGAGAGATGTTTAATCACCAGCCAGCAAAATCCCACTTTGTCTGCTGCTGTTTGTTGACACCAAAGAAAGCTGAAAATTGATAAAACATTTGCAACTTCTGAGCTATATAAACTTTTTCTGCCTTAGTCAAAGGACTCCAGAAGAATGCAAAAGGAAGAAATGCTCTGTATGACGCTGTTAGGATGTGATGCACCCCATGGAGAAGTCTGACAGTCTTTGTCCTCCTACAGAAAACGCCATTCCCAGTTGTCTAATGAGTGTTTCTTGCCAAGAGAATAGACAGTTTGGTCCCCATACATGCACCCTACTGCACAAGCCGACATTAATATCATTATCACGTATATAGGATCCTTGTTCTTACCTCATTCACTTGGTACTTGCAGTGTGTTCTTCAGCATCTTTAACCAGAGTGGAAAAGCTTCATGTAAAGGAATGCATGCTCAGATATGTGTCTTGAGGACAAGTACTTGTTTGGTCACTAAATTTTCAAAGGTCAGTGATTTAATTCTGAGGGCTGTTCAATAATTAAAACGCAGTTTTAAACTGGAATCTTCCTATTTATTCCAATATTAAGCTGAAGTGCTCTGTATTTTGGCTTTTACCACTGTTACATGAAAGAAAATTGTTAAAATGGATTAATAAGGCTTTTATTTGCCTGTTCCATTTTACAAATACATCACAAAAACGTTAACCTTTAACAGGTTGGTTGGTTTGCAGGATGGAATGCATGTCTCACACCATTGTTGTGCTGCAAAACACGTAATAGTTTCTGTATCAAGTAATTTACAATGGAATTAGGGAAAAAGACTATAGAAATTAAAACCAAAAATGCTGAGAACATAGCATTACAAATATTAGCTGGTTATGGAAAAGAAGTAACAAGGTTGAATTAAAGCAAGTAAAATGAATGACAAAGAGAGCTTTTCAAGCGTAATTAGCAGGCTCCCCATTTAGCCATTCAAGCAACAGTGAAAGCTACTGCTATACTAAATTATATATCATTGGTAACTAAATTTTTAAAAGCCATAACTCAGTACTTAACTGTGTTTTCTTGAAACTGCTGCAACTGCTGCTAAGGACTAGTGGAAGTAAAGCAACTGAGCTTATCATCAACTCCTTAAATGCTGGTCATGAACACTGAAGGATAAAACCAAAAGTCACAGGAGTTAATGTGTTATAGGAAGTGGCCTTAATTCACCCTCGTTGGTGCAAGTGACTGAAAACAGTGTGTCTGAGGGTGTTCTCACACTGCAAAGATATGACACGTGTGGTCTGCGCATACCGAAGGACGTAAGCTCAGTGCCGCTGAGCAACGAAGTTTTCAGTAAGGTCTTCACCACCACCCTGTGGCAACACGAAAATACTACAAGCGTTGTGGTGCCCTGGTTTGTATTTGGGACACTGCATCTACCGTGGTCTGAGGAAAAGGAAGGACCATGTGCAGCAATTAGCTGCTCTACTTGAATGAACGTCTGTAGCCAAATTAACCTCGCTGCTGTGCTAATTGAGAAGAAACAAGAGCTGCCACAAACAATCCTTTTCTTTTTACCCATTAAGCACCATCTGAAGTTTTTGACGGTTGCTTAGTCTCAGCCTCCTTTCTCTACTTAAAAGTTTGAGTCAATAAAAAATAGCCAACCCTGCCAGTTTAGTGCTGTGCCCTCAGTGGTCCATCCTGCCATGCAGGAAACCTGGATTTCTTGACAAACCTTTCTGTCTGCAGGGTCCTGGGAGAGCCAGTGGCTCTGCTGGGACAGCACTGGAGGCTCCTGGGGACATGGTACTAGCAGTGGCATGCCCTGGGCCACCCAGGGCAGCACAATCCTTACAACGACCCAAACAAAGCTGTGAATTTTACAGTGACAACAGCCACAGTCTGTCTGTCCCATCAGGACTTGAAAATGACATCATCTATTAGTTACCTCTACCTCGACGGGCTCTGCAGTTAGTCTGGTTTGATGTATTTTTAGCAGAGAACCAAGAAAACTGCTGTAGGAATGGCCTTAAAGGCAAATATTAACCCCAGCTGCTTTCTAGTGTGTCTTGTCTCATCACAGAGTAATGCCTTGAAAATAATTACACAGTAGCAAAAGTTGATCATTTCCTCTTAAAAAACATTGCATTTTAATGGAAGGAGATGCAAAGGTTTTTTTACATTGATTGCTGTGCTCATTGCTTTAGGAGATGAATATGGCAGTAATGGCCATGAAATGGATGGTTAGTAAGATACCTGATCTTATTAGCAGAGCACCTTCTAGACACTTTTTCAGTGAGTCAGTATCTCTAAAGTCTGGTGTACGCTTATAGGAAGTGGCCTAGTGAATCTGCCTACTGACAGTTCACTTCAGTGTATATATTGGGTTTTCTGCCTTCTTATTTTCTATGTGCCAGAAATAAGGAGGAATTTGGCAGGTGCCAGGTTCTGCCAGCAGAGTCCCTCAGCTGTACCTCAGGGATTCCCTCCTCTGTACTGGAGGAGTACCTGTACTCCTTTTCTCTTAAGAAGCTTCAGCTTTCCAAAAAATACTAGGACAAACAGTCAGTAAATCCTACATCATCTTACGTTTCTCTTCTGAGATAAACTCAGCCCTTGAAGGGCAGCGGTACTCCTTCCTCTGCTGCTGACCTCTGCCCTCTCAGGTTTGCCCTTCAGAACTTCACTGACACCAGACTCCAGTGATTCTGATGGATACCTCCCAGCCTTCACTTCTCTGCAGAGTGGTTTGTCTGTCATTGCAGGTGGCGCACTCTGAATGCTTGGAACATTAAAATAACTCAGGTAAAACCTTGCCCAGGTGTCATTCAGTCATCAGCCTCCTCCTCTCCCAATGCACATCAGAAGTGTAACATAAAGAGAGGGAAGGTCCATATGGGGATGCCATATGGAGTCTATAAGGGGGGGGGGGTGTGTAAATACAAATGTATACAAACACATCCACACACTCGCATGCAAGTCTGTTTTTTAAAACCAGAGCCTAAAATACCTAATAGTGGCAGTATGTGAGTTCTTAGCCCTAGGCACTCACCTGGACAACCAGAAGTCAGTTCTGACTGCAGTGAACTAAACCTAACACAGACATAAGATTAACAAAAAATGTGATGTGCTGACAGCTTATACAGTTCTGATGTATTCTCACAATTACATGTCCTCTCGCTCGTTAGAGTAACTGAATTTTGAAAAGCACTTAGAAATACACTTGTGTAAGGAGTATTTGTGTGTTTTTCTTACAAGCCAAGAGGTTTGCAGTTTTCCATTGCTGACTTTTTCATTTCTCCTTTGGTACTGGAAAATAAAAAACCTTGAGTCCTTGTTTCTTGTTACAAAGCACAGATCATCGTGTAGTCTTAAAAAAAACAAACAAACAAACAAACAAACAAAAACGAAAAAAACAAACAACAAAGCCCAACCAAAAAAAACAATCAAAAAAATTCAAGAGAAGCAGTGCTATTTCTGTGTAAATGAAAAGCACCACCTGATAGATCAGGTCTCGAAGAACTTTAAAGTAACTGATAGTAGAACTGATAGTACAGAACGATCTACAGGATTTAGCCTGACTACTAAAGCATGAAATAAAATGCGCAAATGAGCTCACCATGGCCAGGTGAACCACAGGGTCCTTACAAAGCCTATTGATTGCAACATCCTACTTGAGTGTTTGCTCAAGATATGTTTTTCTGTCATCCGATCTACTGCACTAAGTGCTCAGACTGTGCCTTTCACTTTGATGTTGAAGCACTCAGCACACATCCTGCTGCAACAGCAGCACTTGGGAGACCTGAGAAACTCTCAGCTTTGAGGTGAATCAAGAGATGTAAGTGCCTGGACATTGAAAATAAGAAAAACAAATTGGCAAACCCAGCTATTCTGCCAGCATTTGAATTCACCAAAACATTCCTGATGAAAAGATTTCAGAAAAGTTTTTTAGTTTGTTAAAGCTAATGTGTCTCAGTTGAACATAATTTTTGACACAGCCTGAAGCAGGAAGGACACAGGAACGCCTTTCAGAAGTGGTCCTCTGCCCTGTCAGAATAATGAGAAACAAAAGATATCCCCAAATCAGAGAAGTAAGCTGAATCCCCAGCAGTGTTGCCCAACAAGCAGGCAGGTAAGCCTGTTCACACACATTTACGGAATGCACCTTATGGATGAACCCTTTCAAAAGGTTTTGCTTTCGTTCAAAAAAAAATAAAATTTAATCCTTCTTACCTGAACTGTAGTACTTGAGTCACCATCCTCTATTAGCAGGAGCTTTATTAACACAGAAGCTGCACTTGCATTTATTTCAAGGAGACCTGGGGGAGCCCTCTGCCAGGGCAAGATAAAGCACAGTGATCACAGATGAATGTGTCTGAAACAACAAGGATGGACTTCGATTGAATGATGAAAAATTTAAATCCCAGAATCAGGCTTAGTCGTTGTTGTTAAAACGAACTTGTGCTGGGAAGTACTGTAGCCATTACTGGGAAACCAAGAGAGGGGGATGTGACTTTTTTTCTTTAAAATACTAAAAGAAGTATGACAGTTGATGTATTTTTGCATCACAGAGGAAATTTTGTAGACAATAAAAAACCCACAACAATTTTAAAACTGCACAATAAAGTTTTATAAGACAGAGATGAGAAACTTCAGCTTTGTACATTATTTAATTCAAACATATACAACAAGAGAAAAATAATAGGAATGTAAGTTTGTACTTATTTCCAGAAAATAGATTCATTTGACAAACAGTGTTTGAAGAGTAAATAAATCGTGGAATGCAATTTCTTCAGAACAAATGCACATCAAGCTACTGCAGTCCTATACATTGTACTTCAGCCATCAACAGCCAGTTTCTCTGCTAAACAGCCAGGACATTACATTTACAAAATGTGTAACAGCACACAGATGGTAAGATGCACAAAGCAATGTACGGAAGATAAAACGTTACAAAACACGTATCAAAATAAAATATATATGCAAGTTATCCCTAGTATTTACAACATGTAGTTTTAAATTAGAGATCATTCAGAAGGCATCTCCTACATACAAATGCCACACATATAGAAAAAAAGCAGAAAGGCAGTCAGAGAAAAGTACTGTGTTAGTTATGGCTAAAGACCTTTGGCTCCAAAACTGTGATATAATTGTTTTCAAAAGACAACTAAAATGTGGAACATTTGAGAAGTCTGTCTTTGAACTCAGTTATTACATTGACCACTAAAATTCAATGTGACATTTAGCATGGCAAGAGCCACTTGTAAAACAATCTTATTATTTTATACATCAAATGCTTTGAGTTAGATGCAATTATGGTTTGGCATTTTTCTAACTCAGTGGGAACATATTTGAGGACAATTATATTTTACTGCATCTCATGCAAAAAGTCTGAGGTTATCTACTCAGCAGGCCATTGGAAAGGCTCTGGCTGTGCTTTATCTAAATGAGGCACAAATGTGCTTAGTAGTTGCCCTAGATTTTTTTATAGTAACTTCATGCAAAAGCAAGAGGAAAAGAACAGATGTTGCCATCACACCTTCCTGATCATATATAAGCTTTGTCATCAAAAGGAGAATCAGGGCAAGAGTTGCTAGAATTTAACCTTTTACATTCTCATTGCAACTCTTTTTCCCACAGACTCGAAAGTGAGACTGAGTCACGAGTAAATATTTGTCTTAATTGCTGAATAATGTAATTGTGTGTTTTCATTTCACTGTAATTCGGTTAAAATACTATGGCGTGGTATAAATTTGGCCTGTCTTACTATATTTTATCTTAATTCTGTTGCAAGGTCATAATGCAAAGAAAGACACAGAGAATATTACAAAACAGCCACATCTATATGAAGGGTACTATACGTAAAACTGTCCTGAGTAATCTGCACCATGAAATATTTTCTTTTTACCTCTTTGAAATTCACTTCTTGAGAAAAAAAACTGCCGCATCCAAAACCATATACAAACATTTCTGTTAATTTTTAGGGCTAAGGCACCAGCACTAATACATGGGAAGAGCCTTCATGGGCACTGATGTGTCAGAAGACACACCCCAAAACCTCTTTTGTTTTCCCCAGCACTCCACAGACTCTCCAAGCCCTGAAAGGAAGTAGGTTTCAACAAAGACACATATGGAATCTCATAATGTCTTCACGTCCATCTGGGAAAGTTTCTGGATAAGCACTGCAATCCAACTTCAGTCTTTTTTGTGCAACTAGAACAAGTCTTTCAAAATGTGATTATGAAAAACATCATCTCCACTTCCACCCTATGTGCATCACATTGGTCTGCGGGCCTGAATGTGGCAAGTACCCACAAAAATGGGTATGTAAGAAACACAAAAGGGTTACTCATTTAAGGGGAAGGGCATGCCTGCATTTGGAAGTCTGTTCTTTGTGTTTAAATTGAACATTTAGAATTATACTTTAAAAAAATCTGAATAGCAATGGTTTGTTTTAAACATCAAAAGAAAAATACAACCAGCTTTTTTCCCGCTCACTTTCCGTTGCATTTTCTTTAAGCTGGACCATTAAAAATGTCAGTCCACACTTTCAGTTCTTAACTGATCTAGGTCATCTTCCATTGCTATGGGAAAGCACAAGCAATTAAGTTCAGTATGCAGGGAACAGTTTGGCTGGGCATCACCAGACTTTGCCTTATTGCTGAGCTATATACACAAGGCATTTGAAATGTACAGTTGTCAAAAGATGTAATTTAAAATCAAACCCACAAATCTGGGCTTAGCAGAAGTTGCAACAATGTTATCAAATCACAGGATCTAGTGACTAGCGGGCTTCACAACACTGACGAGAAATAAAAATATAGAGGTAACAGTAGGAGTAGGAACAAATACATCTTTAAAATAAGGCTTTTTTACAGTTTTGTTAAGATGCCTGGCCTCTAGCCCCTTGTTTGTTTTTCATATATTACAGATCCATGACAAAACTGATTGTGTCCATTGTCAAAGAATACCCCTGGATCTATCCTTATCATCAGGTAATGCCCCTAGTCAAGCAGCATAGGATAAAGTATTGTAAAGACATTCATGGCATGTCAGTTTTGAAACATATGGAGTCTTTATTTCCTTTCATATTCCCAACAGTCTTTTCATCCTTGATGAGAGCTATCAAGCAGAAATTACCAGTGCTACAAATATCAGGATCCTCTTTCTTCCTGGTGGCTTTTTAAAAGTTATTCTCACAAATCAACTTCATGTCACAGGCAAATTGCAGCAATGCAAATCATAGATTGCATATGCTGGCCAGAGCCGACCCTAATCAAGTCAGGTTCTTCCCGTTCCAATAGAGACTGATGACTCCAAGACAGAAATCCATTTCCAGTCCACACAATTTCTCTGTCCCTTCCAGTAAAGATCTCTTTCTTTGTGAAGAAGTAATTGGTCAAAACCCATTGTCAGTTGACTGTGTATAAGAAGCTTGGATCCAGATCACTTCAATATATTTACATTACTATTAATCCATTTTCTAAGTCAAAATATATGAGGAAAGTGTGAGACATATGTAACATAGCCAGCAGTCACCATGTAATGTCTCAATGCTGACTCTGTACATTCACATTATCTCTGTTAGAAAATAAAAAACTATTTTTTACACAGAGAAATAAACACATTGGAAATATAAAGAAGAGTCTCCCAGGCAAAGAAGTGCGCAAAAAGGGATAGATAAGCTCTACACTGAAAAGCATACATGCATGCAGTATATTGCTCTGACTGAAATCAATCAATCTGAGATGACCTGGGCTCCTCTTGTTTCCACTTGTGTGCAATAAATGCACGTATCTTTACAGTTAATTTCACACTCTGTTCATGTTTCTACATGACAGACTAAAATTTCCCTGTTCCAATCTGGAATATGGTAAGGCCTTGCGGGATGTTCTCCTGCCATTTGGCAATATAATAAAAAAGACAGGAAGGATTAGGGTCCACTAAATTCTGCAGTAGCTCGTTAATCTCATGGGATGTCTCCATCTGATTTTAATGGGTGGTCTCTGATCAGTGCTCCTGGAGGAAGGAGAAAAATCTCCTAAGATTCCTTTCTGATACATCCCTAAGGAGAAATACCTTCCTATCCTAAATTTGGCCATCAATATAGGGTTAAGAAAAATGAAATGTTACAATAACCTGCATGACTCCATCACTACTTCAACATAACTAAGAAACGGAGATTGAATACTGCTGCTTCTGAGTATATAATACAGCTGCAAGCTGTCTTATTCAGAAGAGAGACTGCTCTTCATCAGTAATGCTGACACTTGGCAACATGGACTTCAGAGCAGTCTTGAGAAACTTCATTCTTATTCTAGACAAAGGCTGCATTTCTGGCTCAAGGGAAGCCAAGGTTTTGCCTCCAAAACAGGAGATTCGCTGAGCTCGAGTAACTGTGTCTCCAAGGTCCTCCTCTAGAGTAAGTCTCCTGCAATGCCGAAGTCCTTCCAAGTCCTTGGCCTCTCACTTTTTAAAGGGAGTGAGTTTGTTGAAGGTATGCCAGAAGAGGGATGGCTTCCGCTTGGGTTCTGCCAGGGCAAAGACCTGCTGCTGCGGGACGCTGGTAGGCACAGTGATGTGTCGCTGGTGAATGGGATGCAGAGTTTGGTGTGGAGGAGGCACAGGACACCCGTTATAGCTTACACCTGCAAAAGGAACAGTTTAAGAAAGCGTATGAGTCAGCTAGTGAGAATTTAAGCACAGGGCCAGCGGACAGTATGAACTTTGCCATGATCTTGAATGGAAGAACTACTAAAGGTTATTTTTTCTGTTGTTAGACTTTATAATTGCTGCATTGATTTGGCTTAAGAAGAGAATGGTACCAGTAAAAATAACATTAGAGAATTACCAAAAATAAGCAGCAGTTTCACACAGCCTGACAATACTGTTTGCACAAGTAAATCAAAAAATTTCAAAAGAATTTCAAATTTCAAAAGAATTACTTCACACAGCAGATACTCGTATTTTAGTCCACTCTCAGAATAAGACTGGGTAAAATACTGCTACCAACAAAAATGTTGTTTCTTCCGTTTGGAATACATTTTCCTGGACAATGTTCTCAGACTTTGACCTTTGTGCTTCTGAACAGAATCTCCCAATCACAAACTTCAGCCACTCCCCCGAAAATCCAGACAGGTTTTAAAGGTATCTAGTTACTGATAAAGAGAAAATGACTTAATAATATTAATCCCAGGGATCAGAGGCCACCCTGACAACCTAATTTCTTCACTCCTTAATTTGACTTAAATCTTGTCCTATTTTTTCAGTTTATTCTCTCAACCCACCAGAGATTTGTCCAAGTTTGACTTTAAGATGGAAAAGGACAAAATCATAACATGTTTTCTGAGAAAATTAATAAAAAATTAATAAAAAAGCTATTTTCTACTACATAAGTTTCTAGTTTATCATTCTTTCTAGTCTAGGACAGAAGGAAGACATTTTGACTATGTTAAAGAAAATACTGGAACACATGGCTTCCAAAAAGAACTTTAGGATAGTTTAAACAAGGCACAAAATTGGTAAAGAAGAACAAGCTGTTTGAGTAAAAGCAAAGGAAGGAATCAGTAACACACATT
Organism: Cephalopterus ornatus; assembly: GCA_013396775.1. Taxonomy (NCBI): domain Eukaryota; kingdom Metazoa; phylum Chordata; class Aves; order Passeriformes; family Cotingidae; genus Cephalopterus; species Cephalopterus ornatus. Next base: position 349,838 of record VZRE01013216.1, read on the forward strand.
TACAATTTAATCTCTGCATGCACTTAAATAAACAGCTTGCCTTACCTCTTGAGTTACTTCTCTAATACAGAAAAAACTGACTCACCCATCTGAAGAAGCCCTGGGAGCTGATTTACAGAGGCATTGGAATTTGATATTAAAATACAGGTTAATGGCAATTATTTGACTCTATGTAAACCATTAAATCTTTTAAAAAAGACTGAATAACTCAACCATAGCCAGACTGTGCTTTGTCCTTACAAAAAGATCACTGGAACACAGTGAGAATGTAAAGCAATTCTGAACACTCACCTTTAATTTTTCCTTGCCTTGACTTACGGGCATTCTGCATGGCTTGTTTCTTCTGGTTTTCTGAGATTTCCATACCTATGTCAAAGTGTAAATTAGGGCACTAGTACAAAATTACTGTACCTAATACCTGATTACATTAAATTAAAACAAATAAGTAAACTGTATTTTAAACAATTATTAGTAAAACTTAATAGTAACATACCTGAAGGTTTTAGAAGTACGTTTTACTTATCGTATGCATTTAAAGATAGTTTTTCACTGGGATGATGATAGGAACAACTTTGATTTGCCTTTAGATTACATGGAAAAGCTCCTTTACAGTTCCTGCAAATGGCAATCACTGGGGAACTAACCACACTAAAATTTCTTTTCATACATAAGTCCAGATAACGAGAGATTAAAAAAAGAAAAGTAAATTAACATTTCTGAAAGCTACAAGCCTCCAAGTAATAGATCACAAAGACAGAATCTTTTTTTTTTCACTCACTCTGAGCTAAGCTGGGGTAACAAACTGAAGTCACTGGTATTGTTCCCTCCACTCAGAGGAGAGTATCACAAAATCTGCCAGACACTGAAGCAGGCTGTGGTGTCATTACGGCTGCAGCAGACTCGAGCTGGATCCCTCACTCAGGTTTCTCATGCACCTATTCATATACCTGTATAACTTACATGGTGCTATCGTGTGATAGGTGTATGACTGATCTGTGATGAGTACAGAGATGCCAGATGTCTGCTAGAAAAGGTGACACCAGCGACTGATGTTGTCTGGAGCGCCAGAACAGACACTCCAGTTTCCTCTCCCTGTGTACAATACAGTTGAGATACATGGATGTGTCACGTTTGCACAAGGAGACAACAAGGTGCACATGACGCTGTTTCATTTCATGTGCATAAGGCTGCATTCATTTCACTCATATGCATATAAAGAGCACAGAAGTTGTAATTCAAAGCCAAAATGAATGTCTGGTTTGCTTCCATTTTGCATCTTCCCTCGCTTCTCTATACTTTTAAAACTCCCTTTTTTATCCTGAACTTATGAAGAAGTTATTACAAATCAGCCTATTAACTTAAAATAGCCATAATTTTGGGGTAGCAGAAGTTTATATTATTCTGCAGGGTTTTTTTCCTTTAGAGAAACAAGGAAACAGATTTTAAAAATTGAAAGCAATTTCATCAACAGAGATCAGACCACTTTCTTAGGGTTACTATTAGTGGTTTGGAGAAGGATTTTCTGGCTGTGCCTTTTCTTCTCATATATTCATAAAAGCTAAGAAAAACTAGATATGGTTTGGGAGACAATGACTCACACTTAAGTGCCTTTGAAAATAGAAGTAAAATGCCATTTGCAGTTCCGAATTGGAAGAGTATGTATTTGTCTCTGGTTAGATTAGAGGCTTTGTGGGAAGTCCAGCAAGATAGCTTACAAAATCAACGATAAATTTAAACTTGAGGTTGAGAATACTGGCACCTTTCCACTGGTTTTGGCTAAAGGAAATGTTCAATTACGCCAAAAAAAGGAAGAAAGTTTAGAAAAGAAAGTCTTCTGGTTAATGGAGAAAACATCCAAGCCACTGTGGTGGCTCACAAGATCGCTCACAAGATCACTCACAATGAGCACAGGACATCAGATATTGAAATTCAACTACCTTTCCTCTGGTTCATGATCCCTGTCCCAAAACAGGTGCACCAGAATAATGAGTTGCAATATTTGAAAAGCAAGTTTCCAGATGGCTGGATGTCACGTGGGCAGAAGAGACTGCATTTGCCTATGTGCCACAGTTTCTCTTTTAACTGATATTTTATTCACTATATTGCACTGTGCCTGAAGAGCAGCAAGCACAATGGACCCTCCTGTGCAAGCCTTGCACTCAGCACCATGGGAGTTTGTGATCCAGACCTAAAGAAGGTTTAGTGCTATTATGACAAATCTCATTGTTATCGCTGCCAGTGCTACCACTGTCAAATGGTTACCCTTTTGAATATCATATGCTGATTTTCATGAGGTCCCAGTAGAACAAATAATGGCATTTAGGGCAGTAGCTGCTATACCTTTGCAGTTTCCTCATGCTTGGGGATTTCTGCAGCAGTGTCACTTAGAAGGAATGGTAACACCAAGACAGACCTGCTACTGCCCAGGGCAAGTACTAGTGTGAGCCTCAGAAGCATCCTGACATACAGCATTTAGCTTGCTCAGCATACTCTCCCAGTGCTCCATAAAGCAACCATCCAGGAAGAGGCGTAGAGCTCAAGAATGCTTATCAGAAAGGACAGGAATGGAAAATATTCACTTTTTATCTTCTTTTGCTCAGTCCTGCTCACAAAAGTGCAGGAGCTGTGTTTTACTCCTTACTGTTCTTCCTTGTGACTGTACGAGTATTCTCATTGCATGCTGGAGTGGAGGCTTTGTGTAACTTTGTTGTACAAGGGATTGTGTGGACACATCATCAGATCCTCAGCACTGCTCTATTACTTTCTGATCATGTTCACCCTTTTACAATATCCACTATTTCAGAGTTCTGCTTAGGTGAATTAGGGAAGGCAGCTACCTCCCGCCCCCAGAAGTACAAGGTGATAGAGCATACTCTAGACAGAGCATGAAAGCCATCAGTGTTGTGCCCAACAGGATCATAATGTCACACTGTTACATTCAGGACAGGAGAAGAGTCAGGTGTGGAAAGTTTGAGGACAAGTAGCTGTGGCTACTTCATTGTTTATTCCCAACTTGAGACGACTGAGGTTAATTGCAACAGTTGGTGCAATGTGGAAGAGTTAAAACTGATTTCAGAGTATGAATTGGTAAACTTGTATTTTCTTCAGCTATATTATCTAACATACATATGGAGGAGGCCTTATTTTTGTCATACTTAACAACCATACCAAAGAAGAAAAGCCACTAAGATCAAAAGGTTTACATTTGTAAGCTAAGGGTTATTCCCATCTTCATAGTCTTCTGATCAAGTGTTTTAAGTGGATGTGGAATATAAGATTTGGCATCTTTTTTAAATTTTAATAACTTCTGAATTCTATCATCCATTTCACTGCACTTCCAATGTTAGGAAAAGCAGAAGTTCTCAAGCAGTCAACACACGCAGATGCACTAAGTTTAGAAACACTAAAGAGTTTTATTTTTCTTATTAGTATTGCTGTTTTCTTTGTGTATGTTTTGCCAGTGAAATTTTGCTGGAGCTTTTGTCACTGATCTTAAAGGAAGCATGAAACCGTGCATAAAAAAAAAAGAGCAAATCCTAAATATGCATTCACCCAGAAGACACTGTCCTTGGAGTGTGCCACAGGCTGCCAGTCTAAAACTGGTTCCAGGATTTGCTACCTTTTTCCCTGCTTGCTCAAGGCTTCATTTCTCTGTACACTGCCCATTGTTGGGTCTGTAACTAATGATGCCATGCAACTGCATGGGTCTCCTGGACACAGGTGGTGCCATTAAATGACATGGGCAGTATAAACCTACAATTATTGCTGCTTGGCTTTGTCATGAAGTGTCCTTTACGAACAGATATTTTTGGCCAATAATTCATATAAAAGTGACAGGATTTTAGATGAATTTTTATTATTGATTGGTCCTTGTGAATTGCATCTTGTCATATCTCATGTCTCATTCTGCTTCATAATGCACCACAGTCATATGAGTGACACTAACTGCCCTGGACCTTTGGCCCACAGTGACAGGGCAAACACACCTGGATAGGCTTCACTCACACAGCTAAACTGTTGGCTAAGAAAGGGACACCAGTTCCAGATGACAGAGTTCACATCTGCACAAAACATAAAGAATGGCAAAAGCAAAAACATTCCCCTTTGTTTTAACCACTGTTCAGAGAGGAAATTCTTCCACTCACCCATTTCTTTGTCTTCCTGAACTCTTCTCCTTTCACTTTCGCATGCCTCCATCCATCTCTTTTTATCCTCCTGTTTTTTTGCACAGAACAAATGAATCTCTTCTGTTGTTCTGTTTATTATCTTAAAAGCATTCTTGACATTAATGTTAAAGTCTCTGTCTTTGCCATCTTCGATGTCCACAATTTCCATTTCATCCATGTCAATACGATCTTTATAATACAAGATGTCCCTTCTCAGCAAGTCCTTCTTACAGAACACAAGCTGATGGTCAAAAAGGAAGAAAGTCCTCTGCTGGCTTTTGCCTTGTTTTGATATTTTGGTCAGTTCTCCAGAGTGGATCAGTTCTGAGCTTCTGGCTAACACATCTGGTCCCTAGGAAGATATAGATATGTAGTAAGTAAAAAATATTTTAAGATCTTACTGTGTGCCTAACCAGTCTCACTACATAATCAAGTCTTAAGGTCGCTCTTCTTGTATTTTTATTATTAGATTTGAAAATGTTAACACAGTGTAAATAATGTCCTAGAGGTAAATTCAATGTCTGTGGTTCTGCTCTACTTCATATCTGCATAAAGAGGAGGAAACTTATTTAAGTCAGTGAAACAGGTTCCAGTTCTGACAGAACTACCAGAATTCCAAAGGATATTCAATAGCTCTATTATTAAAAAGAAAACATTCTCTCATTTCATCTCACAGACAATGTCCACGTTAACACATGCTTGCTCTTCCTGAACTATAAACAAGGTGAATCAGTAACAGAATCATTGCAAATGAAGCAACTGGACTTTTAACTGAGCAATGACCGCTTGAAAAGCAGACACTGTAAACAATGACCTGTGCAGAAAGACATACACTGCAGGGAACATCAAGTATTGTACACAGTACATTTGCTCAGAAAAGGGACAGGCTGACACACTCACCTCCCAGTCTACGATAGAGACTTGCCAACGTGCAATCTTGTCTATGCTTTCTAGTCTCCGTTTTCGCTCATTGATCAGGCATGCGACATTCTTCATAGCCTCATACGCAGCTTTTATGTTGTTATAATCACTGTGAAATGCAGGCACGTTTCAAAGATCACTTATTGCAATGGACATGATGCAATCATGAACCATTACAAGTGCTAGCCCACATTCCTCGTCCCTGTACTCAGGGTACGTAAATAAGAGAAACCTGATTCTCAGCTATCCCAAACCTCACACAGTAGCCTCTACAATTCAGTGCTGCTGTACTGCTAGGCTTGTCCAGGAGCAAATTACTAAACTGCTGCAAGGAGGAAGAGGAGATAGATTAATGAACTGCAATAATGTCGACTGAAAACAATGGTAGAACTCCCATTGACCTCAGTGATAGCTACATTTCACCAAAGGACTGTGTTTTTAAGCAAAATTTTAGTGGGATTTTATTGGCAAGAGCATTCCTTCAATTGTGTTTAACAACTGTATTTTCTCCTTGTTTCCAATGGCTGGGTCAATGAACACAAATGGAGAATGCTTACATGGGCAGAAAAAAATACCAAAAGCAACCCCAAACAGGGTCAGTGAGGAACCCAAGAACATGGGCATCAGAGAGAGGAATTCAAGGCGACAGTACTAAGAAGGCATCCTGTTTCCAGGGGACAAGTGTGTGAGAGCCAAGACGGTCACCTTCCCCTGCTTGCTTCAGTACAAATACAATCAATTCAGGTCAGTCCTCCTGTCCTTCCAGCGCTCTGCTCCCCTCCTTCTATCCCTGAGCTCCCAACATGCCTATGAATCTCCCCAATGTTCAGGGGTTTTTTTGCCTCTGAATATCATCCATCACTCCTTCACCTTCCTCAAATGGAGTCTCTGAGAAGAGTGAAGGGAAAAGACATATTTCTTGCCTTAGGACTCCCAGCAGAGCAGCTGCTTTCCCTCTTTTATCAGAATGCCTCTTTCAGAAAAGGACGCCAGAGGTAGAACACAGCATGAGCCAGAAATAAATCCTGCAAAGGGGTTAGTCTTGGTGTCCTTTTTATCTGATTCTGTCTCAGTTCCAATTTTCATCGGCTGCTGTTGATGGATGCACTCCCCTTCCAAAGCTGTGCATTCTCTCCTCTTTCTATTTATATATATGTAAACTCTCTTCTGCCACACTGTATACAAAGAGTGAGATTAACAATAATAGGACCCTACAAACATCAGGGAGATGTCCCACAGGGTAACCACATGATATCCATACTGCTTGCTACTCTTGCCCTTCCTTATCTCGGTTCCTTCTTTCTCTGTTGGTATGTTATTCCACACTTGTTTCGTAACCTGCGGCCTTCACAGCAGGCTGTGCACACCCAAACTTCAAACTTTTTATGAAAACAAAATGCTACCAAAAAACCAGCTGGCTGGAGCTTTACCAAGGCTCCATGTGGGTGTAGGTCTGCCTATTTGTGAGCAACTCTGTACATTAGGCACCTGTCTGTGCTTGTAGGTGTCTCTGGATGCTGTGCCACAGAAGAGGAGAACAGGTACTATGGGTCAGAGGTGGCAAGACCTTGCTGTCACTTTATCTACAGGTTTAATAGCTCAAAAAATAAACTTTCTAAAATTAGTAGCAGTGAAAGAGAAACTCATGTTAGCAACTGTTATTGCAGCACTTCTCAGGTAGACACAGAACTGAATGGAGGCATTTCACATCTGAATGTCAGTACTTCACGGACCTTATATTTTGCCCTGGCAAAAAAAATCCAGTGGGCTCAAAGGGCAGTTTTCTCAAGGTTAAAAAATACGGACTCTGGCCAAGGAAGCATTGCCTCAGGCTGCATTTGGACTTTTGAGCACAGGGGTCACAATGGAACATTTTTCTTGCACTTATGCAAGATAAAATCTTAATTTAGTCAAAGATTTAATCAGCTCAGGGGTATACCAGAAAGAGTAATAACCTGCAACTGAAATTCTCATTTATCCCAGCTGAAAATCTAATATCTGGACTTTATTACAAACAAGGGCAATGTTTATTACTATTAAGTTTCTAAAAAACATCACCTCCAAACATGCTCAGAGTGCGTCTTTTTTTCTAAGACCCTCTTTACCTTTTTTGTACATGCACAACTTTTATTCATCTTCCCCCTTTCTTCTCTGGTTTTCCTTCTCCTTCACTTCCTTGACACATTGCCCTTCTTTTCATTCTGAACTACACATCCCTCCCTGCATCCTATTTCAGCATCAACTTCTTTTCCTTCTCCTTCTTTGATTTACTCCTCATTCTGTCTTGCATCCTCCCAGTCCACTGTACTGCATTTTCAGATACTGTTTTTATTAATATCTGTGATGGTTCCAAGATGCCCTGTCTATAGTGGCCCACGGCATTGTTCCTGATCTCAAAAGCCTCAGTGTTGTGTTATTGACAAAACTTGAGTAAGTAGGTGCTACTACTATTACAGAATTTGTTCTTTTAATTCTCTCACCTGTGTTCCTGAGTGGTGTACTTGAGCAATTCTGCAAGCTGCAGAGGGTATTTGCAGATTTTCTGAACAGGCGTGAGAAGAAAACCATCAATGGCAATGTCAATCATCTGCTGAAGCAAGCGACAGGCCTCGAAGAAGTGGCGGTATTTGCCCTGTTTCATTAGTTTGGAAAGTTCAATGCAGGCACTGGGATGATTGTTACAATACTCTGAATAAATAGCAAAGCCTTCTTGCTATTAAAAAAGAAAAAAAGTTACAACTTTACTGAAGTATTTGTCTATAACATCTATTATATATAATCAGATTAATTAATCCATTTTATCCATTTTCTATATTGTTTCCAGGCTGATGAGCCTTGAAACTATGCAGAAATCTACTTTGTAACTGTCAAAACTCTGTACCTTCTTTATCAGAACACAGAAATAAAGATCTCTGTTCAGTCAGGATAATCAAACCCGCTTTAAGAAGCACTTTTCCCTGGCAAAGACAGCTACATGCTTAGCAAGTGTCTATCAAGAACTCACAGCCTCTTTCTCCACCACCTTCCTTCCTTAATTTCTTTATTAAGTTTTTGCATGCCAAATGTGAGAACACTGCAAACAGTCCAGCTCAACTGTGATCATTACAGTTTTGAAAAGGATATTTAAAATGTTTACAAAGTTACATGATTGTTAAAGATGAGGAGAAATCTAAAACATTTAAATAGTTAATTAATTGCAAATTACTTTAAACTCTTAAATACTGCTGGTTTAGTATTTGAGAAGCATTTGTTACTAAAATCCCCTCCTAACATAGTATTTTATTATCATATTTTTTTAATTTCATAAATTAAATCAACTTTTGCAACCTACATGTTGAAGAAAACATGACCCTATTTCACTTAGATGAGGTTCCTCTTTGTTGTACTGTTTCTCAAGATCCTTCAGAAACTTCCTTTGGAACTTGTAAATATCTTCGATATTTCCAAAAATGGTGCTTAACTGAGCTGTGGTAAACATTCCTGTATGTTTACGACACTGCCGAATATAACCCTGGAAATGAAATAAAAAAGACTCATTAGTTTGAAGATGTCAAACAGGTTCTGCCCTGGAACAAGCCCATCTGAGCTGGCCAAACCCCTGTGACCTACAGGCAGGTGAGTGGTTTCCCAGCCATACGCACACAGGTGTGTAAGTTCAGATTTGCATCTGAAATGTTTACACACTGGTTATTGCGGCCCAACTCCTGTCTCACAGGACTGTAAATGAATTGGGGAACCAGAAACCTGCAGGGTGCATAAAGCCCATTCGCACCTCCTTGTACGAGGTCAGCCCAATGTTAGCTCCCAAGGGTGCTGCTACTTTCACTTTTTTCACAGCAATTTCTCTGTGTCATAACAATTCTTCATTATGCAGATTAGAACAAACCCCAAAACAATTAATATAAAGACAATGTCTACCAGAGCTAAAGTACTGGTATGCACAGCTGGCACATCTTCAGGTACCTGTTCCACAAAGCTGAGCATGGCGAGCAGGATACAATGCAGGGACTAGATATTCAGGAATAGCTGCTGTGCTCATACTCTCCTATCTGTTATGGTGCCAGGGTTCAGAGGAGTGGAAAGGTTAACTCATATGATAGGGGTTATCTGCTAGGCTCCTCCACTTGGCTGCTGTCAGTCTGTTCTCCTCCAAATTGCTTTGGAAGCAGACAGCTGAAATAGCCTTGCAGTTGCTCTGGTGAGGTTTACCAGGAAGCAATACTGAATATTGCTGGCATTGTCTCCTCCACAGCCATCTGCTTTGAGAGCTGTGCAGTGGCTACGCTGCAAGCGAGCTGCCACATTTCCTCCTGCACCAACAAGGAAAACTAATTCCTGTGCAGCTCTTGTAATACAGACTGCAGACGCTTGAATGTAAAACGTGTTTTCTGGGTATACTCCAGCTTCATAATCCTGACTGCACCAGCCCTAGCGATTCACTCTATTGTTGAGCTTGCAAATATGGATTACTGTCTGCCATAGCTTTTCTGGCTTAGTCTTACTTCACTATAATTTCAGTCTCATGTCCTGCTTGCACCACTGTAAGGATTCACTTTGAGGACAGCAGACCATCTCTACCCCACATGTTGAATATGGTGCATCGCTTCTCTACTTGGAAAGTGTGTGTTTGCTCTCTAGTACTAAACTCAGAGGCGTATCAGATTTTTAAAAAGTGGTATAGAATGTATGTATTAGAGAAAATTAATTAATTAATATTAGTCTAAGACATTATGACTATGAAAGTAGTTCTAGAGCTCAGCTAACCAAGGCAGCAACATAGCTGAGCATAAAAGTTCCTCCCTGATCTTTTATGCACACAATCAAGCCTACTGGCTTAAGTAAAAAATGAGTATAAATGACAAAATTTACATTTAATGTTTTTTAAAATCAACCAATTAGTAACCAATTATCTGAAAATTAAAAAAAAAACAAAACAAAAAAAAAACCAAAACACCAAAACAACAAAAAAACCCCCAACCAACCAACAAAAAAAAAACACCAAAAAAAACCTCACAAAAATACCCCAAAAACAACAAAACAAACCAACCAACCAAAAAAGCAACCAAAAAACCACTCCTGCCTTGTCTACTTTGTTGTGCATGAAATAATCTAATGATAAGTGGTAAAGGATGGCAGCAGGACAAATACAAGGACAGACTTAGCAAACTTAGGGTACAAAGAATATTTTGGTAAGTTGCTTAGCACCATTCCAGATGCTAACCACAAATACAAGTCAAATACAGGTCAAATGCATCACAGTCCACGTTAGAAGAGGCAAACTTCAGTGAAGAGTATTAAGAAGCTTCTTGTCCAAGTGTGGGCCTCCAACAAAATTTGAACAAAGAAGCAGAAAACCTCCTACATTTTATGGTTCAAACAAGCAAGGTAGCTCTAAAACACCTTTAGATTTCTTCATAGCTTCTAAGCTTCCAGCAAAAGTCCCTTTGTTTGAGAAAACAACAAAAAAAGAACCCTGCACACAGCAAATACTCTTTTCAAGTTAATTTCAAAAAGCTTTGTCCCTGAACTGTAGTATTACAGTTCCTCAAAGTCTTCTATATAACCCACGTGGTAAAAAATTCTAAATAAACTGGACTTGCTTCTCTCATTATTATAGAAATAGCAGTCAGATAAGCAAAGCACTTTTTCCCTGTCAGAAATGGAATTCTTTTCTTAAAAAAGGAAGCAATGCCTCATGGCACTCGGCAGAGAGGAAAGCTGTAAAAGGACACAAGAAGAGTCTGACTGACCGCCTCAGAAGCTCAACTGGGAATATTTCAATATGAGAAACTACTCTGTTTCTCATCTTACATGTTTTGTTCATATTAGGTCAGCAGAATGTCCTCAGGTTAAACCATGTACCTCACAGATGTCCTTGAGATGCTTGATATAGACTTGTTCTGTGTTCATAATTTCCTGTATAACATTGGTTCTCATCTGATCCTTGTTTTCAGCTATTTTCTGGCGATGCTTGCTAATATCTGCATCTTGTTCTTCATCCTGGATACTATTACAGTTTTCTGGCACTTCTTCCTGATTAACTCGCAGCTGCAGCCAGAACAAACAAAGGAATTAGAATAAAGCAGAAACTTTTACAAAATATGGTAAAACTGTTACTAACTTCTTACAATTAAGAGAAGACTGGCTACAGAAATGTTCCCAATCTTACCTTAAAGAGGGGATTCCATAATAGGAATTGCGCCATTGTGCACACTGCATATTCAAATAAAATGTTGAGATTTCTGCCTGGTTCAATACATGGCTTTCTACTGATCACAGATTCTGAAAGATACCATGTTGTGTTGCTGATGTACTTTTAAATCTTAAGGCTACTTCTGACCCTTTTTAATAGTTCATGTGTTATTTTGGCCAAGCTACCATATAGGTAAAACAACAAAAGTAGACAACCGAACCACTTTTAAATAGTTTCCCTCTGCACCAGTTCCCCATCTGTACAACGTGCATAACAGCACATCCGTTTTTGACTTTTGTATTATTGCCCATGTGGGCTGAAGATCTAGCAAGGGCAAAGTCAGGAACCACCTCTAGCACTTTGTGTAGTATTTCATGCAGTGTGGACCAAGCTTCACCACAGCCTCTCAAAAAGTAGTTCAAGTTACTTTCTAAAACATACTTCAATTTTATACCATCTGAGAGTTATACTGTCATTAATCTGCGTGAGTTCTGACTGAGGAGTTCAGACTGTGAGCTAGATTTCTACACAATGTTGTGATAATAAATTAAATCCTATTTTACCAAAAAATCCCTGCAGCATAGCTTTCACCAAACCTTGATGAAAACTGTTGTGTCCTCTGTATAGTAATGGCTCCAGGTTGAGCTTTCTGCTCCTGTAATCTCTGCTTGAGGAATTCCTTTGGTTACAAAAGGAACACACAAAGGAAGAAGACAAAGTAGAAAGTGTCAGAGGAGCTAAGGGATCTTAGGGTGTGATTCTCTATTGTTTTTTTTCCTTGTGAACTCCTTAGGAGTTACACCACTGACATTCAGCTACAAACACACTGACCATCAGGGGCCTTCCCTCAAATGTAATGCCATGACAATTGTGATTCTGACAGGAATCTTGCAATGGTGCAAAAGAAAGAGAGTTACCCACCCTGACAAAGCTAGCTGGAAACCAGGCTTCCTTGTCCTCATTTCTTCCCCACCACCAATCTTTGTTGGAAGCTTCTAGAACTCTAATGACATCTCCAGCTTTGAAGCCCAGCTCTTGATCATCCATAGTGACATGGTCCCAGAGAGCTTCTGCATAGACAACAGTGCCATCGCTTATCAGCTAAGATAGAAAGAAAATGAGATTGTGAAGGACAAAAGATAAACTATGAACACTTCATAAATTACAAAAATATAAAAATACCTCACTAGAGCACCTACAATTACTCCTACTACAGGATAAAACTAAAATTCCGGATTTTCAGAAATCTGTGCATGTATTTATTAGTGAGAACAATTAGAATCCTGATCCAGAGCCGTTACGTAGGCTAACGAGTTACAGTCTCAGTGAAGTTCAAGTCAGTGTGCTCTTCCCTTGGCATCTGCTCGTGGGCCCTGCCAGAGACAGGTCACCATGGCAGCTGGATTCTTCGCCACGCTGGCTACTACCATTGCACTTTTTATGAATACAAAACCTCAGAGCTGTGGAAAACATCCCACTGCATCCCCCACCCCTGTCCCTGCCCCACCCCTGCCCCATCATTTCAGTAGTGCAAAGCCCCGGACGTTACCTCATTAATTGCTTACCTCATTAATTGCTAGCTGCTCACCTCCGGGCTGCAGGTACCTGGGAGCAGCTTGGCAGAGCTCCTCATAGCTGTAATCTTCCTCACTGCCATTGTCATCCACTAAGGCTGAAGATTCAGTCCCACCATCTGCAGCAACTAAAACAAAGGTGCAACAGCTGTTTGCTTCATCATTTTTACGATTCCAAGAAAAACAACAATGCAAGAGGAATTGCTGAGAAATCGCCTTTGTTGTCATGAATATAACAATAACAGCAGAAGTGGAGGGCAGCAGAACTCTCAGGAAAACCACTTTTCCATCATTAAATATTTTTTACTGTTCTTCAGAATTGTCTCATTTAGCAACTGATAAAACTGAGAAATTTTTGTGTATGAAAAATAGAACTACAACCATTCTTCATCTGTTTTTTACCCAGAGGAACCCTCAAATGATCTGTATCAGAAGGGAGGCCCCAGTGCAGTTTTCCACGTGGCAAGTGAGAGAGCCCCAGCAGCACCCAGCAGTCAGCAGGGACACTGTCATGCCCAGGCTGAGTGCCCTGACACCATCACATCCCCTGCAGGGACAGAAGGACCCAACACCTCTGTACCCACCCACCATACACAGCCCCTGGTCTGTGCCGGCTGCTATCACCTCTCCCAAGCACCGGGGGAGGCTCTGAGAGCACCAAGACCCAAGGGGACAGGGAGTCTGGACTGAGCACAGTGTAGCTGCCCAACAGAAAACTTGTTCTAGTTGCCTCAAATCACAAAAAAATTCTTGGTTTGACAATTGCAGATTTTCTAACCAAAGAGGCAGCTTTGTATATAAATAGAGACCAGGACTAAGATGGGTTTCATCTTATTACACAACCACATAAACCAAGAGAAACACCATTTAAGTGACTGTCACTACGCATATATTACAGCATAAAACTGTAAAACCCACTTGGGGCACACCACTGGGTGGCAGATCCTTTCAGCAATCATCTCTGTACTGGCAGATGAAGAGGACTGGGGCCTGATCTCAGGAACAAATCACACTGACTGACTGACACTGCCCGTCCTGCTCAGTCTGGACCCTGCCCACATGCGTTTGCCTTTGAAAGACGGCTGTAATGTTCAAATCCATCACGATGAGCTGGCAGTCAAGAAGCATTCAGGACCAGTGGCCCAGTGCCTGAGTGCATTCTCTGGTCCTTGTTTATTTATCCCTAAAGATTTATTCCTGTGGCAGGACCAAGCTGCGAATAACTAGAGTCTGAAGATCATACAGTGCTCAAAAACACATTAAAAATAAAAAGTAAATAATCAAGTAAAATTCAGAATGGGCTTTTAGCACTGAACTCCTTTGCTAAAGATGAGTGTGTCCCAGGTAAGTTGCTGCACAGCCTGCAGAACATCTCCTACTCCTGACCTTTAAGCAGAATTATTGAAACTGCCAATTCCACCGAGCAGCAAGGCCAAGCAGCAGGGCCCTAACACTGCCTCTTCTCTACACTGCTTCAAACCTGGGTACTGCCTGCTGAGCTCTGGGCTCCAGATGAGTGAGAGTTGCAAAGAGATGACTCCTGGCTTTACTCCACACACCTACTACCAACAGGAGCACTGCTGCCATCTCTAATGTAATACTACAACCCTTTCCTTAGGGGCACTCATACCATCACTAGCATCTTTGGTCATCTGAGTATTAACTTACAATAGAGACCAAAGCAGATTACCACACAGATTTACCAAAAAACTTGAAATATTTTTCTTTCCATTAAAAGTGGAAAAATATGGCACAGTCTTGATATAACAGAACATGGCTATTTGACTATTCTGTTCCCCTCCCCAGCTTTTTAAATATACATTCACATTAATGGTATCATCTGCCTAAAATGGGAGAATGCAGAATTCCTGTTTTAAAAAACAATTTTTTCTTCCTACAGGTTCATAAATCCAAGCACTGATAAACTTTTAGAATACATCTTGCAAAACTTACTGAAACTGCTTTGTTAAAAAAATCTGAAAACAAGTATTTCATTAAATCAATATATATCTTATAAAGCAACACCAAAAACATTAATCCTAGTGATCCTTTATACATCTCCACTGTATTATCAGTACTGCCTGTTGGTTTGTTCCAGCAACAACAGCACATCAAAATAACCTAATTCATTTGGCTCCAGATGAAAAATTACTACAATTTTAGGATCAATAACTGTTCGTTATTCTGTACCAAATCAACAAGCTTACACTGACTTTGTAGTTAGGCTCAAATGAAATCTGCTGCTTGCATTCTGCATCTATTCCTCTATTGTTTACAGACAGAAATATCATAAGGACGGGTGTGCTTTCCCAGTTGCACCAACGGGATGCAAAAAACTTAAAAGACAGTCTGGGACTGATTCAGATCTCCTAGCAGCTTTGTCAGCAGTGTAAGGCTGCAGGTTCCCATGGATGACAAGGAATGTGACCAGAATCAGGCCCCCTGACCACCACTGTTTATCGGTTCGATCTAAAAACACTGTAAAAAATAGCAAGAGAGAGCATGTTCTACTCACACGTACCCATCTGAAGGCTCTCCAGACTCCAAAATCGTGCCATTGCCCCCCTGGCTACCATGCTGCCGTCAGATTGGACCCCAGGGCAAAGATTTGACCTCTAACAGGGGATGCTCAGTCCTAAAGGGCTGGTGGAGGATCACAAGAGGCTCTGAGCTACATACAGCACAGAGAAACAGCCTGTTCACTGCCTTCAGCTCCTGGCAGTGCCTCCAGAGCCTGACTGGGAACTGCCAGCGGCGCACTCAGCCGCTCAGCCTGGCTCCCGCTCCCGGCTCTCTGACATCATGGGGTGCCCTTAGGGAGGAAGTTCCAGAAAAGAAACAAAACCTGGCTGCCTGTCCCTGGCCACACTGTGCCTGCAGCCGCCCAGACCGCTCCCACAGTGCCTGAAAATGGTGAGCACAGCAAGGCAAGGAGTGCATTTGTTTTTCATTAAAGCAGCTAAATGCGATTCCAATCTATATTCAAATGACTGCAATTCAAAGGGAGAGAGATCTGGATGGGAGCTGCAAGTTCCCTGTATTACAACACTGTTTGGAGTATCGGTCTATCTTTGTCATAATATACCAGCTAAAATTCCAGCAGAAGTAAACAATTCAGGTATTTTTTGCACAGCTATTAAAACTTCTCTTGCTTCACAGGCACAAGCAGCCCAAGTGTAAAAGCTACAGCAGACTGCTCTCAGGAAAAACAGGGGAGGCCAGAGACATTTCCTCACTGAAACTACAAACTTAATTCAGCTGGTTCACAAAATAGGGAATAAAGCAGGAAAGCACTCAAATCATTCAGCTTTCTCTGGGTCTAACCCAGGCAGAGCACAACCTCATTAATTCACCACAGGCCAGCATTCCCCACCTTTGCATTTTTATCATCCTGCATTGAAGCTGGATCAGTCCATGCGCTGGAAGCAAAAGCAGGAGCTGCTGCCATCAGCAGAGTCCAAAGCCTGCTGCAACCTATGCTTGTACATAGCACTGTGCTTAGAGCTCCATAATCCTTATGGCTTCTTCTTTACCTGCACACTGTTGCTCAGCTGAGCCTGTCCTTTGACTAGGGACTGTCTCCCCCAGGGATGTGTTCACAAAACCCTGGAGGCATTTCTGCACACAGCGACTTCTCAACACCCACTGAAATCACATGGTTTCCCCCAGCACTGCCTCAGACAGAGGAGGAAAGGCCAAACATCGCCCTGCAATATTAATGTCATCTTCCTGCAAAAATCCTGTCTGTGCTGCACTGCATGGGAGACTGACAGTTCTCATCTGAATCTTCCAAACTTCTGTATTATTTCTTTCTGCAAAGCCTCTTGTTGGATAGCACAGTAAAAATAAGCTACTGGATATTATAAAATATTCATAAACAGCTCTGTGCATTTTTCTTGGCACAAACCACTAAAACAAAGCAACCTAGCAAACAGAAGTGACACTGAAGTGCCAATGATCTTAGGACCTGCAAGTGAAGGCTTCATGCTTTCAATCAGCCAGAGCACAAGCTCTCTGCCATGTCAAACCCCATCCACCAGGGAAAAACAGTTGAACTGCCACAGGAAAACCAGATCAAACCCCATACAGCTCTTTTAGAAGATATATTAAAAACAATCTCTGAAAAGCAGTCTTTTGGTTTGATTTTTGCAGAACATAATGGACTGTGCGTTTTTGTCCCATGACTAACCTAATGCCTCCATGGAATGCTGCTAGGATGGAGTGGGGTCTGCTCTGCCTCCATTGCACAGGCACATCTAGGTACTGTGCAGCCACAAAATGAATGACCATGAAAGTACTCATCTGGGATGTCTAGTCCACAGTGGCCTCATCCAAATGCACGCTGAGCTGGCTTACCCACTGCACAGGGTACTCTGAAAAGGCTCTGGGTAGCATATACTAAAATACTAAATGTAAAAGCTAGTTTACCTGCCTCAAAAAAATCCAACTCTAGATACCCTCTAGTATCGCAGAACCCACCACCCTGGGGCAGACCACAGGTCACCCCCAACCACTACTCTGACAGCAGCCAGTAGCAGGTGTCCAGGCTGAACATAAAAATTGATGAGGCACGCAATGGCATTTTCTGATGTACTTTTCTAAATTCCACCTATCTGTAGATCAGTCAGATCCCCCCTGGAGCAGAAATGGTACCTTTTTGTCTAATGTACTGAATATTTCAAACCACTTTCTGCATTTTTGCAAACTGTTGGGATGTGAAATATCATGTATAGCAATTACTTTCGTAGTTTAATTTTATAGAGTATGAAAACTATCTTTTATTGTGAACTTGCTCTCTGGTGATTTCATTTTGGTGCCCTTCAGTTCTTACATTATTGGAAACAACAACTATTATCTATTCATTTTTTCTATGCAAAACAAACTTTTATTCTCCTACTGCCTTTTTTTCCACATTGCAGAGCCCTAGCTACGTTAATCACTCCTCCCAGAGACACTGCGTCGGTTTTCTTGTCCTTTTGCCTTTCTCTGTATCATCCCCTGTAAAAAATGCCTTTTGGGGTGGAAAGGAATGGGGAGGTGGCCCCCCCACACACACACACCAGTAGCACAATTGGGCTTTCTGTTTTGTTCTCTATTTCCTTCCTACAAAATCCTGCCCTTTTATTTACTGTTTTGGCTGTTACTGTGCACTGCACTAACACTTTAAATGTCTGTTAGGATTGCGAGATCTTTTCCTGAATGGCAATATCCAAACCAGAGTCCATTATTCTGCAAGCATACTAGGCTCTGGTTCCTCCTCCATGTGCACTACCTTGTCTTTATCAACACTGCCACCAGTACAGTGCCTTGTGTCTTGCTTTTACAACTGTGGATAGTTTAGCACACCAGCAAGAATTACCATTTCACTTTATACGACCTTCCTACATTATTTGTGAAGAAACTGAACATCTGACTCCACTCACGAGCTCTTTTCTTAAAAAACCTGACCATTCTCCTGAGTTGTTCCTGAGCTGTGCTCCGTATGGGTGGAAACATACTCAGTTACTCAACTTTGATTGAACTGTTTGATTTGACTGTTATTTAACACTGTAGACAAACATCCACAACAGGATACTACTTGAAGTAAAGACATGTAAATTTATTTATCTAAATGCTGGTCTCCACATTCAAATGAACCATCTAAATCAGCAAATACTGTCACAATTAAAAGAGCTGAGAGCAATCCACCTCATCCAAAGGCAATTCTACTCTAACCTTAATTTACTGCAATGACAAAGGCCTCAGATCAGTCATTTTAAAATAGCTACTTAGCACCATTTTAAGTATTCTGGATACCCTGCTGGCCTCCAGCTGCCACTGGAGAAAGAAATAGGTCTCCCATAGGTCCTCTGTCATATCTGCCAGCTGCAGGCAGATGCTCAAGTAACCAACACAGCACTGGACCCTGGGATAGGTAACTGAATCAAGCATTAGACCTCTACTGCCTGTAACAGGTGTACTAAAGTTTAACTCTTATGTAGGTACCTGCATTTAGACTAAATTTAGGTGATTTAAACTTGAGCTGAATCCCACCCTATTTACTCAGAGTTGAGCCTATCTAAAGGAGTTTACCAATCAATTTAGCAAAATTCAAGTCCCACACAAAAACATGCAAAAAAGATGGGGTTTTAAGATGCTTATAGAAATTGCTCTACTGTGAAAATTAGGCAGCCTCTTCAATATAATTTAAAACTTGTAACCCTTTAAGAGTAGCAATATAAGTGTCAAGTGAATTTTCCCTTACGTGTCGTCTGATTATTATTCTGTTTCCTACAGATGATATTTCACTGTCTTCTAACTGCTGTTTTTCTAAAAATTTACTTCTATATCCTATTGTTATAAAAAGAAGACATACAATGTACTAGGCTTTAGCTAGTAACTAAAATAAGATACCACTGGTTTTTCAGTGCTTGGGTTTAGAATTACTTTCTATAATAAAGGGCTTTTGTACTATCAAATTTCACTGTGCATGAGCAAACAAAAAACTCTCACATGTTCAAAGACAAGGAAATGCCTTGTGATTTAAGAGAAAAAAGGAAAGAGATCAGAATGTATGACACTAGTTACTTTACTATTTTCTGCTGGAGCTACTTAATAGATCTTTGCAACTGCTTTCAAACTGTGAAGTTCCATGATATTCCCTATTTGCTTTCAGTTTTGCTTTCAGAAGCTTTTCATGCTCCACTTCTATGTTTGTAAGGACTCATAAAAGTCACATCCATCACAATCAGTATTGCTTTGGCTTCATTGTCTTGAAAAGTGGTAGAATTTTTGGTTCATGTATTTGTCATCCTGATGCTTATGTTTAGGAGATCAGTTATTCAAAAGCCAAATACCTGGAAAAATATTGCTTTTAAGCAGTTGTCTAGGTGACTAATATTATTTCATGAGGTTTCCAAACATGAAGTGGAAAGGATAACTAAAAATAGAAAAAGAATTCCTACTCTGTGATAATAAAAGATCCTCTTTTTTTTCCAAACTAGCTTATGGCTAGACTTGTTATTCTGTGAATGATCCTTCTGGAATCATGGACTGAGATACCACATAATCTCAGCAAGGATTGCAGCATTAGATGTCTAATTTACCTCAATGTCTGATCTGGACCATTAAGGATACTAAGATGCATACAGCAAGAACGCAATCCAGACATGGATTTTAAAGTAGTTCCCAGTATTTTACTACAATATAAATTAAAAGGTAAATACTGATACAGTCTATATAAAATATCTCATTGCTGTAGTTAGAAATTCTCAAGTCTGTTTCTGAAGAAAACTGTCATGGTTTATTCTGGACAGGAAAAGGCTGTTTTAGCATGTTCTTACATAAATTAATTTGTTGTTGAGGTATTTTTTGAGCAGGATTTGGACATCATTGCATATAAACTTATCTTAGAACCATAGAAGCCACACACTGACTTGTAAACATATGTGTAATTTTAATGAAGAAGCACTGAAAATGCTATTTGTTAAGTTCCTACTTCAGTCATGGCAAGGCCTGATCCAAAAGATTCAGGGTGAAGGTTCTCAGCAGTGTTTTGCTCATTATTAACATTGAAGGATATAAAGTTAAAATTTTGCTTTTATTTCCAACGCTTGCCAGTGAAACATGAATAACTGCTCAGATTATGCTCACAGTGGTCTGAAAGAACACAAGTGGTATTAACCCAGGGTCTTCTGGTCCCACCTGTGAAGAAATGTTCCACCAATACTAGACAGGACTTTCTATTAACTCCAGATAGCATTGCATGCTAAAAGGAAACAATTACAGTGAAAATACAGAGGGCACAGAGCCTGATAAAGGGCAATGCTTCCAAAAAGGCAATGTTTTCCAAGAACCTGTCCTTCGTGTACCAGAGCCCTGGTTGGGCTACTCACCTGATGGGGCTACTTATTTAAGGCTTGCCTATGTAAGTAGTTAAGCTGAGTGCATGGCAATTAGAAAATTAAAAACACATGTGGCTAGGATTCAGGTATAAACTCAAGCATATTAGACCTCACTTCCTTCACTATCTATTATCTTCAGGCAAGGATCTGAATAAAGAGTGGAAAATACAGGAGTGTAAGTGGTACAGAACAATAAACCATAGCAATGTCAAACGGCAGATGTGACAAACAAGTTTTACATGAGCACAACAGCTACTAATAAGAAACTCACAAAAGAAAGCAACTTACCTGGGTACTAGTTTGCCACTGAGTTGGTTTGCACCCTTTTGTGTTCCATACCATATTCTAATTCCCGCTCAGCCTGGGGTATGACTTTGAGATCTATAATGTCAAAAATACTTGCTCATCTTACCATTAGATGTTCTCATCTGCCGCCTCCGTCCAACCCGGTCCAGGCCAATGGGGGTACTTTGTGAAAAGGTGAGTGGCCGGAACCTGGCTGAAACAGCTTTGTACGGGGGCACCTGGTGTGCTGGAACAGGTGGCCGTGTTACAGGCTACAGAGAAAACAGGAAAATCCAGTATTACTAAAGATACCAGCAAGTCCAACTGAGCAAAACTCGGGTAGGGAGTAAGGTTTCTTCAGATAGTCCAGGTAATTAAAATCAGTAAAATCAACTATGTTGAAGTGACATTGCTTAAACACTGCATACCATATCCACCAGCATCACAGAACATGTTTCATTACATTACAGTTCTCTGTTACATTAAAAACTCCTTAGCCTTCTGTTATGATCAGATATGTTCTATAATTTTCACTCTTTTTTCAAGACAGTCAGAGGGCCAGAGCACCTCTCCTATGAAAACAGGCTGAGAGAGCTGGGGTTGTTCAGCCTGGAAATGAGAAGGTTCCACCAGGGAGACCTCATTGTGGCCTTTCAGTACCTAAAGGGGCTACCAGAAAACTGGAGAGGGACTTTTTACTAGGGCACATAGTGATAGGACAAGGGGGAATAGCTTTAAACTGAAGGAAGGTCAATTTAGATTATATATAATGAAACAGCTTTTTATAACGAGGGTGGTAAAACATTGGAACAAATTTCCCACAGAGCTGGGAGATGCCCCATGCCTGGAAACATTCAAATGAGGCTACAAATGGAGTTCTGAGCAAACTGATCTAGTTGAAGATGTCCCTGCTCATTGCAGGGGGTTTGGTCTAGATGACCTTTAAAGGTCCTTTCCAACCCAGACCATTCCATGATTCTGTGATGACTTCATGCCCAAACGCTCTGGGTTCTAAATGCTTTGAGAAGAGCCTGTGCAATGCCAGCTGGCATTGCAAACACACATCTCAAGGAAAACCAAGAAGAAAGAATGACCATGGTATAGCTGGAAGTTGTGTTTGTTTCCTGGGACATTTGCTTTCTTCAAATAAATGTACTGCTTGTAAGTAAAAGAAACTTATTGTACAAGACAATAATAATTGTCTACATGTTCCTCTGCTTTGAGTTCCCAGGAGTCTCATAAAAAAGAGGTAATACTAGGTGTACTGTTACTGTATCTCAAAGCCATTTTTTTAAAAATAAAGCATTAATTTGCTTAATTATGATTAGAGAACCTAAACCCCTGTTTTATTTGCAAACTGAGACTGATTTTATGTTGCCCCTGAACAACTCCACATTAGCCAGGCTGAATGACCTTGCATCAACATTCAACACTAAACAGCCAGGCTTCAGCACATGAACTTCCAAGAAACTTATCTTTACATCTTCTCTTATCATGTAGTTGTTGCTGCTCATAGGCCCTTCTATCAAGTAATCTGAAACATAAGGGATGGTTTTTTAATGAGCTATCTCTTGACACTCTGTTGTGAAACCAATGATTTAATATTGTTTGAAAATGTTTTCTCATGCCTAAGCTGTCAGACCAAAACAAAATACAACATAGAAGAAATTAGCATTGCACTTTCCAAATATTCCTGTGGGGTTTCAAAGCTTTTTAGAAAAAAAAATCACCAATATGAAGAGCAGTCTTTGAAAATCCCACATAAAATACTTCTAGTGCATGTATTCCTGCTTCATTAGCCCTTTTTTACATTCCAATTACAAATTTACTTTCTAACATGACTGCCAAAAACCTCAATGTGTGTTGAATATAATTTAACTATAATCTCATCTTTTAACCTCTTTTCCTTAATGCTTTAGCAATATACCAGGATCGTACACCATAGAGAGTAAGCCCAATATGTTGCATCAAATAGACAACAGAAGTAATGGCAGTTACTATATGGAAATAACTGGCTGATTAAGCAAAAAAGCTGTTTATTTTTGGGCAACTAAAACTTTCTTGTAAGGCCTCGGTCCAAATCCCTTCCTCAGACAGACAAGGATGTGCTATTACTCAGTGGAGGTCCTAGAAAGGCCATCATTTGGCTTAATAATGTGCCCTTGTTGGGAATGTTCCAAAATTTTGATCTTGACCACAGTGATCCAGCAATGTGCTCATTTAACCCCAGTCAAGCCCTTGTGGCAGCATGAGAGCATGGAAAAGAGTCAGTTCAAATAGCTGCCTTGATGCATGTTCCTTCATTATTAAACTGATGTGAACAAGGTTTGAAAGGAGATCAATTTGCTTTCAGCAGTAAATGAAGGGCCTGGAGAGTGTTAATTCACTTGCACAAGCAAGGATTATTTGAGTTGCCAGTACTTACTATCCCTTGAAATCCATCTATTACTCTTGATTAAGATGGCCTAGAATTTATAACAAAAATTTTTCTCTTTTTTTCTCCAAGTTAAGCGATAAAATTAGTTTTAAAATATCCCAATGATACAGGGTTTGAAACTAAAGCCTTTCCCTGGGTGAAAGGTTCATTGGCTTCACTTGAGGTTTCAGTCAAATGCATTTTTTTTCAACAGGGAATTATAAAGAAAAAGTGTGTAATATATGATAACAAAGTTCATGTTACAAATTGCTTTTCACAGGAGACTGAAAATCCTGCCATTGTTTCAGCACTTTAGTTCCACTAGACTTCTCAGTAGGAGATCAAGTGGCATAAGAAAGATTAAGAGGACTCAAATTCATTAATAACCACCAGAATCATATTTTTTGAGGATGTAAATATTATTCCTTTTTTCTGTTTCTTTATCAGCTTCACAAACACTTTAGGCAGAAGTCCTCCAGCTTTCCTGGAAAGTGGAAAATGTCTGACCAGCGCAGTCTTACAAAAGCCCATGAGCCTGAAGCTCTGCAACCAAGTGCAAGATGGGGCCACGACTACCAACAAAACAGTAAGTTCTTCTACACATTGTACCTGCTCAGGACTACCTCTAGGGAAAAAGGAGTCATTTTTACCTTTCAGAGGTTTCTAACTTCTCACTTGTTTATATAAGCCAACAGAGATGGCAAATAAGTATATAGGTACTACTCAAGTACACACTGCTTTTTTACAGGCTTTCTTACTGCTTTTTTACCTTTGTTCCATCTACTCAAGTTAGTAGTATATAACCAGACATTTTATTCATATTGTCAGTCGTCTTAGATTCTTTCTTTCATTAATTTCTAAATTTATTACCAATTTTCTCAAGCAATGTCTTCATTAGTTTTAAGTATCCTTGTCATGCAAATACCAAGATTTTGAACACCACTGCTAACGCCCCAAGTTTTGAACAGACCTGCTTTTGGATAATTTGAAAGGATCAATAAATAATGTGTTATTATCATATTTGATTGTACTCCTCTGTTCCTCACACCCAACACTCTTTAAGGAGACTAAACACCAAACTGTATTACATACAAATGAGCCCTTATATACCAATATGAGATGTAATAACCATTCCAAGAAAGAAATCAGGTTAATATACAATACAGAAAAGATTATCCCAAAGTCAGTATCAGGTTTATTCCATGCTGTATTGTTTTTTATCAAGAAGACAAAGTAATTAGTGACCAGGAAAGCAGTAAGTACACGATGTCAGCTTGACAAAAGGGAAGGAAGAGAAGGAAGCATCCATTCTATTTTCTAGGCAGAAGATAGAGACAAGGAAGTGAAAGGGTCTTTTGCAGTTTGCAGAGCACATCTGTTTATCTTACTTGTGTCAGCAGACCTTCTCTCTCTCCTACTGGATCGTTTCCATAGAAATTGACCCCACCTATTACGGAGATGGGTCTTCTTTTTCGCCCTCTGTGGTAGCCTACTGTGTTGCTTTGGACCACAGACCCAACAGATGACAGTCCTGGATGATTTCCTCCATCCATGCAGTCTGTCTTCTGAGACTCCACCGCAACTGCATCTTCTGGTATAGAGAAACTTCTGATCGACATTTGGCCATAGTCTGAGAGAGGTCTGGGCCGAGATCTTTTTCCAGAGCCCCATCTCCTGGGTGTGACCTTTTGTGAGTCTGCCTTGTCTTCATCCTGCGATGTGGACCTCTTCCAGTGGTCATCAGAAACAACCTTTTTAAATGTGAACAAGTCAAATAAGCCACAGAATTTTCTGACAGTTAATAGTTCGCAAGTTTGTCATACGGCAGATCAACTTAACATTGCTAAAACAGAACAAGTTACCATAAACACAACAAGTGCAACTGACAATTCAGGAAGAGATAACTTTGCAAAGGAAAGACATCGTGATGCTTCTGATGAGTAAACACCCAACCATCAGCACCTCTTTGGCATACGTGACTACTAACACTAAAAACTCACCTATTACCTCAGAAGTACAGACAGGTCCTATTATAAACACTGAATTCACGGAATTATATCTTGGAAAGATAGCTCTGCACTCAAAGGACTTGTTCCTGCGCAAAAGTAGGATGTTATAGGTAACACCAGTAAAAATAATTCAACTAACATACTGTGTTTCTAGACTTGTTACCAAGGCTTGTAGTGACAGGACAAGGGGTAACAATTTTAAACTGAAAGAGGTTGGGTTTAGATCAGATATATGAAAAAATTCTTGATCATGAGGGTGGTGAGGAACTGTAACAGGTTGCCCAGAATAGTTGTGGATGCCCCAACCCCGGCAGTGTTGAAGGCCAAGTTGGATGGCCTTGATATTCAGCAGTCTGGTCTAGTAGAGAGTACCTGTGCCCATGGAAGCAGGGGTTGGAACTAAATGGGCTTTAAGGTCCCTTCCAACCCACCCAATTCTATGTTACTCCTCTCTTTCACCTCTGGTCAGTGATGAAAATAAACAGTAAGGCTGCAGTCTGACTGCTTGCAGTTCCCATGTAACTGTAACCGATACCAAACCAGGCAGTCGCACTCCCTCCTCCTGCTCACTCCCACACTCCCACTTGGGTCAGATCTAGAGATTCTGCAGCCATGAGTGAATTGGGTGAGCGAATTCATACAGTTTGGAAGGGAGAATCTAACTTCCTCTATGCTCTGGGAGGTTAAAGTCATACAGACTAGGATCAGAGATATAACACAAATGCAGGAAAAACTGATGGCTTTAGAAAGGAAGCTTGGAAAACGAGCATGTTCTTCCTATCTAACAGCACATCTGGTTCACAGGATGAGTCACAAGTATCATAATCGTACTGGTACTACAAGTTTGGAAATAAAATAACCTCAGCTGAAATACTTGTTGAGGGAACATTTTAATGCATTTAAAGTAATACTGTTGTGAATTTGTCTAGCAAAACCCCTGCAGTTTTTCAGAAAAAAAATTCAGCGCATAAAAATTTATGTTCACTTTTCCTTCAAAATTTCCAATTTCTGGGTATTTCCTTGGCTTTTCCTGACTGCTTTACAAAGAATAGAAAAGCAACTGAAAGCTAATAAATATTCCAAAAACGAGAGGCATAACTTTATCTGTGTCTGGCTACATTTTGTTCATCTATTTCAGACCAGATGAAGACATTTCAGATATTGCATATTCAAAGCAACATGAAGTCCATATTTCAGATATTGCATATTCAAAGCAACATTGGGCTTACAATGATGCCTGTGACAGAACACTTATCTTCTGTCACCTTCTTCTTCACCTTCTGTTTTCTGCTGGGCTAGTACAACTCCAGTGAGCCTATTTTAGAAGGCCACCTGATACAGCAGGAAGATGTTGCTTTTTGTTTGAAAGACAGCTTATGACAAATTTCATAGTATGAATGCACTTCAACCAGTAAGTAGAGTTATTAAATAGTCAATATTTTAACATGATTACTGCAATTAAGGTATGAAAAATTATCAATGTCATACATTGCTCTACATTCAATTATTTCACTTACAGCATGGAATTTATTCTAAAGAGAGCACTTACACAAATTTTGATTTCTATGGCATGACATCTGTCACTCAAGCATGCTTCAGCTTCTCTACAGATTTTAGCACAGGATCAGTTTTAATAGTATTCAATTCAATAGAGTCGCTCCCTGACTAGTGCACTGACACAGCTCCAGCTAAGCTGCCCCTTAAACACAGCCCCTCCAAGGTCTGAATAGCAAAATCACAGGTTAAATAAGGTTCTTACCTCAGAATCAGACACAGGTAAAGGGTCTCCACATATGCAGTGACTGAGAAAGGAGTTCATAAGAGTCATTTTATGTTTTTGTTTCGCAAAGTCTTGCCCATAAGAGCTACAAATGTGAGCACACTCTCTGCATAACCAGTCAGGCAAAGTTCATCTCATGATCCTGTACTTTTAGACTGAGGGAAGGACGTGTCACACGTCATCTTCTAATCTGCTATTTACACCCTT
This sequence comes from Cephalopterus ornatus, assembly GCA_013396775.1. Classification (NCBI taxonomy): domain Eukaryota; kingdom Metazoa; phylum Chordata; class Aves; order Passeriformes; family Cotingidae; genus Cephalopterus; species Cephalopterus ornatus. Next base: position 377,272 of record VZRE01013216.1, read on the forward strand.
ATCTTGAGCAATAACATTTGCAAAGAGAGGACTGTTCTCCTTCTGCAGCACTCCACCTCCAGAGAAGTGATCCAAACGACAGCCAGACTAATCTCTGCTGTACAATAAACAATGCTGAAGGATATGTGTTTTTAGGCTTAGATCTACAAACTGCACTGAAGAATCCTAATAAAACAGAAAACATAATACTCTCATTGCAAAAATCAGAAGAAACCAGATGGATAATCTCACATTCCTCTAAGTGACCAACTCAAGCAGGACCTGATCAAGTGACCACTTACTAGTAGGAATAAAATATCCAGCACACAACTCATGGGCTCCAGTACTGCAGTCACTTAAGCATAAGTGTGATTCTTGACATCAATGAAAAAATTCTGAGGAAACAATTTCATTCCACCTGTGACTGGCTTTATACTGGTGCAACACCACTGACCTCAAATCACCTTCTCCTGAGGAATCAGTGAAATCAGATTGATGTTATACAATTATTACTGGTAACATCTACAGACGTGGAGGATACATATGGCACTTCACTTAGCATGAAAATCAAAATCTCATGCACTTGCTCATGCATTATAAGTGCTGGTCAAAAATTTCAAGGCATTTCGAGGTTTCTGAGAAGTTAAGGGCTAAGCTGAATCCACATTGGATTTTCTGAAATTCACACCTGCTAGTCTAGCAACAGCACAAGATCTCCAGGGCTAGCAATCAAGATCATTGTTTTTCTTTTTCCTGACAGCAGCATATACACAAATACAACCATTTAAAAGAAACATTTACTTTGAGTCAGACTAACGTTTTTATTTGTTATTGTTCCCTTAGGGTAGGATTCAGGTCCAGATTCCCACATCCAAATTTTGATTCTGCAATGGAGGTGTCTGTACATTAGCTAGATGTTAAAGCCGTCATTACAGCCCGTAAAAATCTGGGATGAAATTTTGTTGCCTCGACGTAGGCACCCAGGGCCATTTCAAATGTCCTAAGCAATCTAAAATATCTCTATGTGCCATATGTCACATGCACAGGACCTATGGGAGGCCTGGGCCATCCAGAAGAAGTCCCTGGGGATGAGGGGGAACCTGTCAGGGCATCTCCAGCGGTGCTGGGTCTTTTATGTTTCAGCAATCAAGTTGAGCCCCCAGACAAGAGCATCAGCCAAGCCTACAGACTGGATCAGCCAGGCAGCACTACAGGCAGGAATCAGGTGCCAAGCCGGATGGCAGGTAGATGTAGATGGTACTACAACTGTGATCCCCAATGCTGTGGGATCTTGGTCCCCATCTCCTGCTCCAGCAATGTGCAGCTTCCCCACAAGGTGCTTTCCAGCTGCGCACAGCTGTCTTTGATACCTGCCCCTCACTGCACTTGACAGCTATTATTAATTGAGCTCAACTTCAGATGCCACTTTCAGGTGTGCTGTTAATGGTGTGTTCCCCAGGACCCTCTGACCACACAAGAGGGTACAGCGGAAGCCTTCTCAGGTTGCTCCCAGGCAGACAACTACACCGCAGAATCTGAGCTCAGCCAGGCCAAATCTCTCCCTTCCCTGGGCCCAGACTGATTTCCCAAAACAGGCACAACAGCTTCAACAACTTGATCATGATCTCACTCAACTTGGCACTGGTTCCATTTAATGGCACATGACTGCTGTTGGCATTATCTGTACTCATTAATACCAAGGTAAGCAACATCAGCATCAGATGTTTAATCACTGAAATCTTAGCTTACTCTTTAGAGCCAGGTTCTCCAACTGTTACTCAGACTAGTGTGTACCTTTGATAAATTCAGCACCCAAAATTGCCTTCAGGAGTGCTGCCCAAGGACCATGTGATCTCATCCATACAGTACTGATAAAGGAGTGCTTGTGTGGATGCAACTTTTATCAGTGATACAGCATAAAATTGCCAGTACCTGACATTGTATGGCAGGATTTCTGCTGGAGCACTTACACCAACCATGAATAACCCTTCATCCTATACCCGACCGCGCTGTCTGCTGCAGAAAAAGGCCAAACTAGAAGTCTGACCCAATACAGCCTGCTGCTTGTCAGCTTGCTGCTGTTGGCATGCTTGTGAGGCCTGACACCATGACAGCAAATGAAAGAAAACCCCGGGTAATTATTTTTAAATGTATTTATGCCAATAAACTCCCTAATTAAAATCACCACTCTGTAAATGCATTGATGCCTGTGTACATTGATGAGGCTTCCTGACCACTGATTTGCATTTCAACCCCTACAGTTAACTATTTGGATTTTTTAAATTTTATGTTCTAAATGTTGAACAATCAATGTTTCATAACATACACATACAGTTTTTTCCCTACCTCATAATCTGCTGAGAAGTCATAGGTAGGTGCCTCTTGGAGAAGGACCCCCAGTCTTGTTGGTCTCCAGCAGAAAGAGCATCCTGGCCACTCTTATGTTTTGGGTTTTTTTTCCTTAGCTGCCCAGTAAGTTGCAATACTTCCTGTTACGATATCTGTTTATACTTGAGCTGCCTGGCTGAAATGCAGTTTTGCTACCTACATCTGCCTATTTCTCATCCAGAGAAAGCAGATAATCAAAATCTAATAATGACTTTACAAGAAATGCATATTAATTTCCAAATGCAATTTATAAAATGGTGTGATAAATTAAACGGATGATGATTCTGACGGAGAATAAGTTACAAGGAAAACCTGAGTAGGCTGAGAAGTTTCAGAACACAGTTGCTACATATGCTCAGTGAAAACTTAGGATGGGTAATCAGTCATGTTCTTCTGTAAATGTCAAGACTTAAAAGCATCACAATACTTGTGTATGTCATTTAGGTATCTTCATATTTTGATCAAGAGTATACAATTCTGTGTACATTTAGGGGTCTATATAAAAATGTACAAATTTCTTACAGCTATATAATGACAGCTATATAACATATTATAATTGTTGACTATTAAATAGCTATTATTTCTGTATAACACAGGAAGTACCAAATGTTACGAACTCAGTAGTAATCTCAGAATTTATTTTTCGGTTCATACAAGCCACCAAAAATAAAAACAACTAAGTGATCATGACCTAGTGGCCATAAATTATTTTACCACATTCACTTTACAGAGTATAAGTCTGGACAATAGGCCTCCACCCATGTACATGATAAAAGGCAACCTTTGCACTTCTTGCTAAGTAACAGTGGGGGAGCATTAGTTGAAGTTCATCATCACTACTAAATGAGATCAAAAGCTTGCTTTATGCTTCATGGATATGATCAATCTTTTAGGCTTTTTTTGCAAACTGTTGGAAAAGACAAAGAGGTTATGAGACTCCAGATAAATACAGAAAAAATGTATTTATTGTTTTCCTTCTGGATTTTATAAAAATATCCTAAACTGTTACAAGAGCCCAGTGATCCTCTATTGAGCCAATAGGCTGACAATTTCCAACAGTGATACGATCACAGCAATAGTTATCGTGGAAATTATTGCTTTTACCATAGAAGAAAGCACACCTCCAGTGACTGCACCTTTGATCACAAACAAACCAGAATTATCAAACCAGTCCAACTCACTTACTAGAAAAAAATTTTTATCTATTCCTTTCTAAATGCAAAATGCAGTATATTCTTTTTCTTTACATCCCTCCACTTCCTCTGCCACTAGCATCTTTTCTTTTAATCAGCCTCTGAGAACACCCCACATAAATGTATGGATTATCTATCTCTAGAATACAGAGTGCTATTCAACTGGTGGTTGGCAAGACAAGAAAATACGATCCATGAAACAACTGCAAAAAAAAAAAAAAACTGCTTAAGAACAAATGCAATTACACCTATACAAACAAGCAAAGCAGAAGAAATCAAAGTAATACCACCATATTCAACATTTAACAAAAGTTTTAGCTGCTTGGAGGATAATCTGCCTTTTCTTTCCCCCTTCATCCCCCAAAACATTGTGTGGATGCACAGTTTTAAAATTTGCAGAGCACTGCTTCTGAGGTATACTCCCTAAAGGAATACTGCTGCACCATACCAGTATGAGCTCCTAGAATGGGTGCAGGAAACACTATGCATTGTAATAAAGGAAAATTATATTGCTGTGCTTTGTGACATGGTAATATCAACCCTTCTTAGCAACACAAACAATCAGTTTGGAAGTTTTAGAAACTGGGGAAAATTTATATAATTCTCTTCTTGGGATCTGTTGACACCAAAGCAATTGTGGTGTTCTAACTAACAAATATACCTATCAAACTGTATTTAAAGATCAGACGATATAGATACAACTCCAAACAAAATTTAGCCATCTATATTCTAAGGCCTTTTAATGCCTTAGGTTTGCTTCATTTAACCTGATCCTTGAAAGCCTGCTTATCATAATCAACGATAAAGCATAAAAGCTTTCCCTCTCAGCAATATGCCTTACCAAGGTTAGCAAGTTCACCTTTGTAATATCCATGGTTCACAGATAAGGAGCAGATGCAAACCAGTTAATTCATGTAAAGCACAGAGGAAGCATAGGGCTGAACTGGAAATGACAAGCAGATCTTATGACTCTCAAATCTTTTCTTCAGCCTCAAGGATTTCCTTTGTCATCTCCTCTCACTCATTTCCAAAACCAAATCAGGTAACATATTTCTGACTGGCTGAGGGGAGGAGTTTGCAGGGAAGTGTATCTGCTTTGCAGAAATAACCTCATCAGTCATATAAAATGCAAGCGTGCTAAAACCAGAAAACAATTTCCACTGGTTTTCTGATGACTGATACTTCAGAATGGCTGAGTGACACTCTTATACTGCCCCCTCTTTACTTCAGTATTTCAACTGGAATAGCAAGCATGTAGTGCTTCCTATCCTCTGCCTCTTTTAGAGGATGTATAGGCATCAATAATCCCTAAACAAATCCCTAAATATTTTCTAAATTGACTCAGAACACCCCAGATCAAGTAACAGGTATAAAAAAAATTTTCCTTTTATTTGGCAAAACAAGCAACTTTTTCCAGGCTATTTTTGTAATACTCACTGGCAAACCTCAAAAGCCAGATGATAACCACAGGCTGAAAGTGGAACTTTATGCTAACACAGCAAAACATAAAAAGCCGTAGGCCTCTGTATGTCTTCAGTGTCTCTCCAGACTGAGGACCTCTGGTTCCTTACTCTCTCCACCCTTCCAGACCAAAGCCTTATCATCCCTGCCCAAGCCCAAGCTCCGCCATGGGCAGGTCCCAGCAGCAGTCACAAACTCCAGCTCATGGAGCTTCAGAGGTGTGGAGCTGCCTTGGGCAACTCTATGTCTGCAAACTACTATCTCCCAGAGCACGGAGAAGGGGCGAGGCTGCTGTGGCTGAGCTGCTGTGCTCGGTTCCCCCAGCACCCAGCCCATCTCCCATCGTGCCATGGCATACTAGTACCATGAGCAGCACAGCAGCCTCCAGATGCCAGAAAGGGGAAATGCAGGTGACTCAGAGGAAACTCTACAGCTGCCTCTGCTCAATTTGGATATCTCGGCCACCTAGAATTGAGATGGATATTGAGTGCTGACAACTCAACACTCTGCTCGATGTAAAAAACAAACCACGTGGCCAGAAGTGCAATTCGACTTCCTGGGTTACTATTATTACACCATTTTCCCAAGGCCAGCAATATATAGGTACTAGTGAGGTGCCAGAGGACAGCTACAGCAGAGTAAAATACAGACACTTTGGAAAGGCAGAGGTGCACAAATCCAGCAAGAAAAGAGAACAGCTAACTGTAGTGGAGTCCATCCGATTTCTCCCAGCATCCACAAACATTTTTGCAGGGATGACAGTTACTTCTGTACTTTGCTACAGTTTTCAGGAATGGCCAATTTTATTCAGCACTGCAGAGTTACTTGGTCTAAAATTTAACCTGATGCAGAATCCAGATTACTGCCTCGTTTTTCTTCTTCCTAGGAGCAGATATAGCAACAAACGATTACAGGCTATACTAAATGGCAGACAGCTCTGCTGCTGTGAGTTAAAAAAGTTTTTGCTGCAATAGGAAGATATTCATGTCCTTTGAGGGCTCCCTTCTGCATTATTTCAGTGATGGATTCTGTAATTTGGGTTTGTAGCAATGCTCAGTGGTTTATGGCTTAGCTCTAGAAGTCGCTCTTTGAGTGACTGTGGGGACATTGTGTGAACACATCCTGACTTGTGCAGAGCAGCTCAGAGTTTAGTGCAAATCCAATGTCACTTGGTCTAACTGAAACCTCAGTTTGCTGTGAGATGCTGTTGAGAGCCTGTTACAGGGCTCTGCTGCTCTGCCCCCAGGCCCTCTAGCCAGCAAGACCAGAGTGCCATTGAAGTGGTGGGCCCTCACTCCAAATCACAAGCCCCTTAGGAGTAAACCCAGTTCAAGAAGTTACCCCCATTAATTTACTTTACCTAATTATCCTTCACAGTTTATCACATTTTCAGTTATACACATTAAGTTGATTAAGCCACACTCTAAATTGCATGTGAACGAACTAAAGGTGAATAAATCCAAAAGAAGAGTTTAGAGAGCTGAAAGCAGCTAGCTCCCAGCAGTGTGCTCATTCCCAGCACTCAGGAACTTGAGGCAAGTATTGGAAGATGATCATCCTCGACTCCTGGCTGCTGCTTGCTCCCTGTGGGTACTGAAAATAACTACATCTAGCCACCACCCTTTAGTCCTTCACTCTGATAACACTGAAGCAAGAAATAGGGAGGATGAACACTGAGGACAGAGCTAAGTCCTCTCCATATCTGCACCCATACAGCTCTTCTTCCTCTTCCCCTCCATAAGCTGTCCCCCAAGTTAAGCTCTCAGTGCTCAATATTCAGAGCCCAGAGAACTGTACAGGACAGACCAGCCTAACTTTGACAACAGCTGAGGGCTGGGGACTTCATGATGTGGATTAGTTGGGACCAGAGAGTTTTGTACGGCAAGAATAAAAATGCGTCAACAGACAGTTCTTAAAAAATAAAGTTTTGTCTGCAAACAAAATGTGAGTCAACCCTAATTACAGCAGAGTCATCTCTTCAATTTATCATTCACTTATAGCCATGCAGATAAGGTATTCAAGTAATAAAAAGTCTGGTGTACTGTGAAGCCGGATGCCAGCAAGGCACTTTAAATAGCAGGTACTCCAAGAGCTTGCAAAAGACTAGGTGAAATGTCAAATAACTTGATTTTTATTTTTTTGTAACAAATTCAGAACAGTTCAGGCAGTCTTAGGGGCTGACACACAGCAGTCCAAATTAGACTTTGGGTTTTCATTATTTACAGTGACATGGGGCTGCTCTTCATGGAAGACTATAAGAAACACTCCAAATACAAACTTGTACTTAAATCATCTCTTCATGCTGTTTAAAAGCAACATATTGAATATAAATGCCAGCAGCATGAAGCAGACACTGGCAAAGCCTGGGATGTCACAGATGCACTTTGGTGACTAACACCTCTGTAGCTTAAGAGGTGCTGAGGCATGGATTCAGGCTGCACTTAACCAGCTCTTCCCTGGGAAGCAACCTCTGTCAGAACCAAGAACCAGGAAGGCCTAACACTTCCCCTGCTTCAGTCCAAATCCTGCATTTTGCTGAAACCAACAAAGTGACAGAAGCAACAGGATCTTAAGACTGAATCACATAAGAATAAAAAAAAAAAAAACATAAACCATCAATTCTGATGAAGGGATACCTGATGATGCCTTTGTATGGATACTGCAGAATCAGCTTTACAGTTTTGGGGAAATAAAAGGTAGAAATATTAATCTCCACATTTAGCAAAATACAGAGATGGACCAAGTTCCACAGATTTCATTTGCTGACTAATCTATGAGATGAGTGGGTAAGGGAATAAACTACATTTGCTTCCAGCTATGGCAGCAAGTCCTGAAAAGAGAGCATATTTAAGCCTGACTTGTTAGTATCTTCTAATCTTTGTACCAAAATATGTCTCCAAGCTACAGAGATGGTTGTACTGGAATACATAACGGCTTATACATGAAATCCGTACAGAAAAGCAGATCCATGAAACATGGAAACAGCACAGAGTTGCCCATCAACACAGTGTATTTAAGGTTCAGACAAAGTCTAAAAAATATGGGATGTGCATGGCTCAGCACTACATCTCAAATGATTGTTGAGAACAAACCAAGTGCTTGGCTGTCACAGGAACAACTTGCTGGGCTGGTACAGTTCTGTAATGTGAAGGTGTAAGGTGGAGTTAAAAATGAATTGTAGTCAAAAGTTCAATTCCCAGTGACCTCACTGTGTGAGTATGCAACATTCATACAAGTGTCTACAGGCTGAATACATTTCAATTTAAAAAGATCACCTGGAAAAGTAGCTTTAGTACCAAGCTACCTCCATGCTGAGGGAAGTATGCTGTAAAGGAGAATGTGAGCAATGAAACCCTGAAAAGAAACGTTAGGGAGAAACCATACCACTCTCCCTTTTTTATAGTCACTCTGAATGTCACAGCTTTAGGGTTGTGTGTGGGATGAAGAGCATGTGTGGAAAAAAGAAAGGACAGAGTTTATATCCTTTGCGTAGTAAGGCAGAAGTAAACCCTGTTCTGCACAGCTCCTGTTCCCAATTCACAGCTACCACCTCTAAAAACTTTGCTTTTTTGGATCAGAAGAGAGATGTGAATGCAGCTACACCATCTGGGTGGTCACAGTTGTTTTGCCAGTGCTCATAGGAGAGGGAGGGGTTACAGCCAAGGGGTCCATCTGCTGGCCACCACTTCCTCCATCTTCGGCAGGGCTCCGTCCCACACTGTCCACCTGCCCACTACACAAACCCAGAGCTGCCACCACTGCACAATTCTGTATTTTAGGCAACTGAAGCAAGCACTGAAAGGCACTCATAATTAACCTAAAATATGTTATAATATAAAGAGAAAGCTTGAATTGCATGTTAGATAATAACAGAATGTGGTGTTAAAACCAAAAGCTGCAATAACTTTTATCCACCCAACAAACACACATTCATGTACTGGTTTGTCGGGAGTCAAGGGAAAGGACGAGCTGAATTTCCCTTGAGTCATGATAGCAGATCACCACTAGATGGTAGATGAGTAGCATTAATTCTACCTCCCATTTTATTCCTGAGAAATACAACTGGCATACATCCACACTAGGGCTCTCGCCTCTTCTGGCAGTGTGAAAGCATCTCCTTGCACACAAGTGAGAGTTTTGGAAAATATGGATGGCTGGAGCAGTTCTAGGACTCCAGAAGAGGAATAACCTCAGAGCTCAAACATTATACACCCTGAGTTTATTTTTCCAATCTTACCATTACTGCAAACACTATAATAAACAAACTTGCTTTTCTCCAGCAAAAGGACAATAGTGATAAGCTCTGTAAATATTTACAGCTAGTTTGCAAAAACTGTGCCAGGCTTTTAAAAGTAGGAAAGCTTCACAGACGTTAAAAAACTTGACAGCATGAAAGGCTGAAGCTTATGCAGCTGCAGCATTACCATTGTCTACCTCATACCTAAGGTATAACATACTTCTAGTCAAACTGAGGTGGCTTAAGAGCTGTCGGCTTTATTTTGCAAATGGCTTGCACGTTCATATACATCCAGAGGGATTTTTGCCCCAGTGTACTTTTCCCAATGATTAGCAAACCTTTCACTGCTGCCTCACCCCAAGTAGCTCAAAACCCCATTATTGCACGTCGCTGGGGCTGAGCTAAGCCTCAGTGCTCCAGACAAGTCTGGGGTATGTCAGACAACTCTTCACCAACACTGCCAATTCACTGCAACTGCTCCAGTGCCAACTCGTCCCATGGTTTAGATGAGGGCACAGTATTACCACTTGAGCTTACCTCAGAGGTGCTATCTATCTACCCATCAACTGAGAGTGTGAAATCATACATTACATGCAGTGAAACAAAAGTGTCTTCGCCAAAACAACAGTAGCAACACATGCAGCCCAGCATCTAAAGTACTGCTGCCTGCAATTGGCAGGCAAATAAATAACCAAGCAGTTTACCCTCAGCACGGCTATCGCTGCACAGTGAAAACACCGGATACAACTGAATGCTTAAACCTCTGTACTGTGCCTTTCACGCCACACCACTCTACAAATATTACCATGTTCTGCAAGGTTTCCACAGGCAAAATGTTTTCCAGTGTGTCAACACTACTTCAAAATATATGGACTCTTTAAAGACCTTTCAGCTGGGAAGGAAATACAGCCAGACCCTGCTCAAGCAGGTAAAATCTGACAAGACCACATTACAAGGTGGTGTCTCTGCAGGGTGCAATAAGCTGCCCTTGAAAATGTACATGAATAACTTTGCTGCCAAAACTTTCTTTGATATTAATGTGCAAAGCAAAAATAATTTGACATTAGCATCCAAAGAGAATATATTAGAGGAAATAATTGCTGTCAGCATATTTTAGCAATAACAAGCTGCAGTAGCCATTAGTTTGCATTGTTTTGCATTAATAAAGACAAAACCTGACATACATATATATATATATATGTATATAGCTTCTGAAGGATTTTGCTTTCTTACCTCCTCCTTTTTCTCTTCAGCACCAGAGGCTAAATTGAGGCTCAGCTGAGAGTGGCTGCTTATGCCACTGTCTTCATTTCCATCATCATAGTACACAGTTTGCACCGAGTCCTGGAAGCAAACAGGATTCCTTCCCAACTTCAGCCCTGGTACCTCAACTCTCTCCTCACTCTCCGATGAGCTCAGTGACAATGTGCTGTGATGGTTTTGACACTGGAAATTCATACTGCACTTGACCTTCCCTGCAGTAGGACTTTGAGGCTTTGGAGTAAGCGGCCTGACTGGAACATGAGGGTTTTCAGACTCGTCTGTAAACTGCTGGGTAGCTTTTGGTTCATCTGAGTCCGAATAAAAGACTTCATTGGGAAATGGACTAATGTCATTCAGTGTGGGTGATAAGCTATCAGAGTCTAGGATACCCGATGACGTCCTGAGGCTTTTGTCTTCAGCAACAGCTACATTCACTTCGGCCTCTTTATCCTGAGCAACCACAGGGCTTTGCAGACAAGGTGTTCCCTGCAAGGAAGAGTCTGGACTAGATACTGGGGAGGTGCATCTCTTTCTATCATGATCCGTGCTGCTGGAAACCCTGCGGGAGTAGTCATCGTGCAGTCTGCTGTTTGACCTTGTTCTCTGGGACTGCTCAACGGGAGAAGGAGCCGTGCTCTTAGGGGCATCCTTCTTCCATGCAACATCTGTAACATTACTGACAAGTTTCAAAACTCGGTCAAAATCCTTTGCCCTGATAGGGCTCTTCCATCGCTTGGATCTCCTCTCAGGGTTTCCACCACTTTTGTCTGAGTCAGCAGAAGCAACACTCACAGTCCTTGTTGGCATCTGTTTTTCATTTGCAACCTTCAGATCAGCAAGGTTTGAGGTGGACTTCCGTTTGAATGAGCTTTTTTTCAGAAAGTTCAAATTATCTGAACTTTTGCTTCTCCGATAAATCATCCTGTTGTTTTCAGAGTCTTTCACCAAAATTTCACAGATCTTTGGCTCTGCAATGACAGGTGATGTTGGCCTAACACAGTTGTGATGACTCTGGACTTTATCTGTGTCTAGCAAGTTTATGCGGCCAGCACCATAAGCCCGCCTGATGCTGCGCGAACGATGAGTGTTCCTCAGGAAAGACTCATCACTCTCCTCCGCATCAGAGCAGTCAGAAGATAAACCATCCACTGCATTCTGGAAATCATGTAGAGGCCCTGAATAGGAATACCTGTTAGTCTGAACTCGCACCACTGCCCCATTTGAGCCATGTTTGCCTATGCCGTTCTCATTTAAGATGTCTGAGCATTCCCTTGTTTTAACTTCCTGCAGAACTGAAGATTTCAACTTCTTGAAGGAACCCATTTTTCTGATGGAAGAGAAGGCATTCCACGTGGATGAGTTGCCCATCAAAACAAGAGAACGAGGCCTGTCAGAGCTGGAATTAGCCCGTTTCCGAGGGGTAGTGAAAAAGCGCATGATTTTGGAAGGGCTGAGTTTATCCTCTTGAAATTCTTCCTCATGACTGTTGCTGGTGCTGTGTCCCCCATTATGACTGACACAGGCAGTCTGGTTTTGGGGCTCTTTATTATCCATAACTATACATGTAACGGTGGTGCCATTTCCACAGCCATTTGGAAATGTTGTCATGCTCTCGATGCTGTATGCACGGAGTCTGAGGCTGGGGTAGCTCAAAGTGACACTGCTGTCTCCACCAGCTGATCTCGCTGCCTCCCCTTCATCTGCTGCACCTTGGTTTGTCTCGCTTTCACATCGACTGGGTGAGCTGAGCTCCTCAGGCGGCACTGCCTGCACCAGGAAAACAAAAGCCACAATTAAGAAATCTCCTTACAAAGTACCCAACTAAAAGAAGTTTGAGTTCCACTGCAGGAAATAAACACACGCACAAAATTAAGGAGTTTGTTTATGCTGAACAAAGGTCTGGTGCAGGTGTGCAGAGAACACATTCATAACTCCTCGAAATAATTGAATTCATTAGCAATTTAAGAGACCAGAATAATTTCAATATGTACTTGTTTCTCTAATGCTTAATCAGCTAATAAATTTAGTATGACTACCACACCTACCTTACAATGGTAAATACAGTCCTCATACACACTTAGAGAAAGAAATCCCCAATAACAGCAATCCAGTCTTCGTTCTCAAGTGCTCAGCACTGAGCCCCAAGTCACATAGGAAGTTTTCATTCAAAAAAACAATCATATTCATCAACTGACATCTAATTCTCAAACAGTAGACAAAAGAGAGGGAAATATACATAACTTTTCCTATGCTTCCTGCTGTTGGAAGGCTATGTGACATTTGACAGTCTCGTCTGTCCCCAGGCAAATAAAAACTTAAAAACTTAGAGCAAGTGCACAGCAAAGCATTTTTCCCTACCAAAGAAAACAAGAATGAGAAGTAATACACCCAGAAGCCACCCTATGCTGTCCTGACAGCGAGATGAAAACTTAAATCTGACAGTGACTGGAGCGTCTGGCACACGCTGTGTAAGGGATATCCCGCTGAGCTAGGCATAGGAGATCCAGCAGCCCAAACCACACTCCAGTGCTTGGACCGGCGGCCATGCCAGGGGTCTTTGCCGGGTAGGCAGGCGTTTCCCCTACCATGCTACACAACGCCCCAAAACCACTGAGATGCCCAGTCTGAAGCTTGCTCCACCTTAAAATAAAAAAAGCTCAGGGCACGGTTCTTTCTGCAACGGGCTGCGGGATCTTCGCAAACCCGCCACGGTGAAGTGTGGGCGAAGGGGGGATTCCCCCCTCGCCCCGAAACAAGGAGAGAAAACGCACAGCTGGGCTTAGGGGAAAGCGGCAGCCCCGGCCCCTTCTTTGTCTTCTACCCACCCGAAGGGCCGCGGGGGCTCGGGGGGCCGGCGGGGATGGGGGCTGCGGGCGATGCGGAGGCGCAGCGGCAGGCGATGCACCAGCCCGCCGAGGCTCCCATCGNCGGGGCATCCGGCGGCTCCCGCACAGGCAATCGCCACCTCCCCGTGAAACGCGGCAGCTGCGCAACCCGTGCCCGCTGGTTTTAAGGCTGCTCCCTCCTGAGCGCACTTGGAAAGTTTTGCGAGCCTCCGTTCATCCGCGGATAAAAGGACCTGCTTGTGATTCAGCGAGACGCCTGAACTCTCCCCTCGCCGCTGGTTTCTAATCCCCCTCACTCACGGGGTCACGGCGGAGCCCGGCGGGCGCCCCGGCAGGGCAGAGA
>VZRE01013216.1:391046-430195 GCA_013396775.1 Cephalopterus ornatus
CCTTGGCCTGCCCCTGCACCCCTGTACCGCTCGCAACTTTCCACGCGGGAAAAAAACACCGAACGATAAATGAGCACAAGGCGCTGCTCTCGGCAGAGAAGTTCCCACAGAAAGCGGCTTTGGGAAAAACTGCACCTGAGCGGTGCAGAAAGGGAGCGGGGGAGAGGCGGGAGAACAAACACAGCGAGATGAGATCAAAAACTCAGCTCGCAGCGTGGAGGCTGCAGCAGCTTCGCCGAGAGGCGGCCCCGGAACAGCGTCCTTACCTGGCGAGAGCCGGGACACCCCGCCACCACCACAGCGCGTCCCCGCCGCCACCCGCTCCCGCATCGCTATGGCAGCAGCGGCGCGCCGGGGCGGGGCGGGGCGGAAACCCCCGGCTCCCACGGCCGCCCCCGCCCCGAGCACTCCCCGGCAGGGTCTGCTCCGAGTCACCGCCCCCAAGTGAGTCCCGCCGGGTCTCCAGCGCAACAGCTCCTGGGAAGGACCCTGCCTTCGTTCCACCGTGCGCGACGGCGGTTCCCCGCCATATAAAACAGCCGGCCACGCAAGGATGATCACGTTTAGTGCCTCCAAAATTTCCTCGATGGTGCCCCGCCTTGCCTCGGCGCTCACCGCGCGACCCTAGGTCCCTGTGCTCTGCTCACCCGCGCTGTTTGCGGCGGGTCATAGCACGGCCCACTGGCCGAATTTACGCTCGGTTACCAGGCTGCCTTTCTGTCCAAAACCTGGACAACTTTTTGACTTGCTGCTTTTCCTCAGACTTTACAGCAAGAACAACATTGTATGCACAGTCGGAACAGCGTTCATCTACTACAAGGAAGATTTTGTGAGACAGTGTCTTAAAGCCATATGTCATGACTCCTGACGAAGACCTGTAACAACTGGTAGTCCTTGCTCAAATAGTTTATCGTCTAAAAGTATTTCTACTCTTGCACTACAAGTGTGGACATAATTAAAACTGTTTTAAAGTAGCTTAGGTAAGATACACTCTGTCTTGTGCCATTTTCATTTGTATGGCAGAACAGATGCCCTAGAGAACTTATGAAGGCCATCGGCCCCACTGCCTTTCCTCTGAGACTGGTATGACTGCACATGCTGTATAATTACTTCTCTGGAGAGCAGTACAGACGCTCTCAAAGGCAAGGCGTAGTTAGGGGATGAGGCAAACAAATGGGCTTAAGGGATGCAGGTCAAATGAGGTAGCAAATAACTCTGGGAGTGACCACAGGACTATCCAGTAGTCAGCAGCAGCAGGCACAGCCTGCCACCAGCCCTGGTCTTGCTGGCCACAGCTTTCTGGGACACCCCATGGAATGAGGGAGTTTGGAATAATGACTCCAATGCAGACACAAACTAGTTGCTTTGCAGTGCTTGGCATGGGAAGCAAAGGAGACATAAATGGAGATTAAGGCTGGAAGTGCTGACATTGTATGGAGACAGTCCATGTGGACCATGCCTGGTGATCTGTGTTAGCTTGGGACCATCTGGGGGAAGTTCTCAAGTCAGTGCAGGCAAGAACTGTCTGCTTCAGACTTTGGGAAAGAGAAGTCTTTGAAGGGGGGACTTAGTAAAGGTGATGAAATGGCCAAGAGAATGACATTAGTGGTAACATGATGAGAAATGTTTCATTTATATGAAACAAAAACTGTGTCAGAAGTTAACTTTAAAAGCACTTCCAACAAGTCTTATAAACTTGTGTCACAGCCTCCCTGGTATCTAGATAGGTTTGTGCTGGTCACTTGATAACTTCTAACAGCATTATTCAAGTCTGAATTTCAATGGTTTTATGTTTCTACATTCCTGTACATTCCTTTCCATAAATATCACAGGTGTATGCATCACACTCAGTTTGAATACACTTTTTAATCCACAAGCCCTCCCAGAGAAGGGAACCCCTAGTTCCTCAGATGTCCTCTATCTACCAGTTGGACAAAAAGACAAAGCAGAGAAAACTATTGAGCTGAATTAAGCCACTGATTTGGGTCTCTCCTTTATCTTGGCAGCAGTGTGTCTGAAACTTAAGAAATCCTGAACTGAGATCAGAACCAGTCTTTTAAACATATTTGAAATCCATCAACAGGCTAAAGAGGCTTGAAGAGCTAGAAATGGCAGAAGAAGGTTTTGACAGATTAACAAAGTGCTCAGAAGAACTTAATTTCCATAGAAAGCCATGCTAAAACTCACTTTAGATAATTAGATAAGAATATATGTTGTATGTTGTATTCTTTAAATGTCACTACCTTTAATAAAGGGAATACCTTGGAAGTTGTAATTACAGAGATAACAGTATCTAGTCAATTAGATGTTTGACAAGTTTCTAAAAGTAAATAGTTTTAATCTTCCAGACTTGCTTGTCATAGCTTTTCTACTGGTAGTATGTTAAAATCCTCTTCTGACTCTTGCAGCTTCACTGATTCAGTCTGTCCTTCCATATGGATGTGGTATTCAGAGAAGCTCAGATGCAGTACAATAAGGAGTGTGTTTGAGAGGATTGACTTCCTGTACTGGAGATCAATAATTACCCAAATCTTTTCTTAATCTGTTTTTTCTTTGTTGTTGTTGTTTTTTTTTTTAAGGCTGGTAAATGTATACAGTATTCAGGACACCAAGGTCTAGTAAAATGATGCAAAGTAAAATTTACCAACAGGACTGCTGTGAGAAAGAAGAAAAATCCCTTTTCTGACTATAAACTTGAAGTTTTTAATTTCTTACAATATTTGAAGAAAAATAAGCCATAGTGTTTCCTCAAAGTTACAAACTAAAGTAACTTTAGTCCTTCCTGCATTAAGGTCCTTCCTATACTGAGGTTTTTCTACCATCATAAAAAAAGCAAAATGAGACTATTAATACTATTTGCCACTGAGAATGCTTAGTAATAAGAACAAATTCATAGCACTTGCATAGGTATTTCTGAAAAACTGAGCTACATGCTGTGTTATTTACAGGCTCCAGATGAGTAACATTTTTACCTCCAGATGAGTAACAAAGGCTGCAGTGAACAGAGGGGCAGTGCCAGCAGTACATGTTATGGTTGACCAAGTACAGTAATTTATGAAGAGAGGAACTTTGAGAACAAATTCCAGATTGGTATATGCGTGAGATTTTTAATAGTGTTTTGACATTACACTTAGCACTACAAAAATGAAATGCTTGTTTTAGAAGCTCTAAGTCTGTACTTTAAAAGAGGTTTAATGCACATGTGACAAGGAATGAGAAGGATTATTCCAAATGTAATACAGGTGGGAAAGGATTACAAAAAATGTGACACAGGAGAAAAAATATAGAGTTTTAATGATGAAAGAACAATCTCCCCCCAACTTTTAGTTGGTAATGATGCATCTCTTAGCTTTTTGAGAAGAGCGAAGGGCACATTTATGTAATGAAATCACTCACATAAATCTAAAAAGTCTAAATGAGAATTATTGCATCTACTTAGTTTAGAAATCCTCTCTTCTACTACCTCAAAACTGTTCTTTCATGTTTCTTTTATAAATAATTTCTACAAGTCTATTTCAAAGTAGTGATTTTTTTTAAAAAAAGGTACTCTTAAAAGAGAGCACAAACAAAAAGAGACAAAGAGTAATTTCAGGAAAACATAAAAGGATTTGTCCTATCTCCACAGCTATTGGCTAACATGGCAAAGGAAGTGACTCTCTAAGACATACTCTAAATTAATGAGTGACCAAAATTAATTATTAAGATGAAGTATTACTGAAATAAGAGATCCCTTTGCTTTAAATGACAGTGTCTTTTCCAGGCTGCAGCACACAGCTAAGGCTCCAGTTGTGCAATTTGCACCTTCCTTTTAGATCTTCTGCAAGCAATTAACCTCCAAGGAATCTTTACACACTGACAGGTCCCACAGGGGGAATTAAGCTGAGTCATATATCTATTGAAGTTAATGGCAACTCTCCCACTGACTTCACTGGGAGCAGGATCAAGATCTCCATTTGTTCAGCTTAGAAATAAGAGAAGAGTAGTGTGTTTGTGTAAGCAAGCTCAAACTAACATAGGCTGATAATTATTTTCATCTGTTTCTTATATAACATGAAATTAGTGTAGGATTTTTCTATTTGTATATATCTGCAACCGAATTAGTAATAATAAATTGAAAGGGATTTTCCAAAACCAAGACCTTTGTCGTCTTGGCACTGAAAAAGTCCAAGATGACAAAATGAGTCACACTGCTAGGAGAAACACTGAAACGACAGCCTGGGTTAAATTGCAGTATTAACTTCTTAATTTGCCCAGTGAATGTCCCCATTGCCTTCGTGCAGGAGGCCGGAGTGCTGCTTCTGAAAGGCCAGTTCCGCTTGCATTTGCTTTGTTGCTGATAAAAGCAATTACTGACCCAAGTGAGAAAAGTTTATCACAATTTGGTCTAAATCACGATACACAACAAACTGTTTGGCCCTCTAATCTTCTTTTAAGTATGCTTTGCCAAGGCTGTTTCTCTGAGCTTTTTCAACTCTGTTAAACACAGAGACCAATTTAGGGAGAGCACAATAGTCTGATGGAGTGACGCCATCAATGAAAAATGACCCTTGTGTACCAGGTTACCATTATCCCATCTCCGAGTTGCTCTTACTCACCCACCTACACCACTACAGCTGCATGCAACTTAATGATGGCTTCAGCTAGACAGCTATTTATAACCCCACGGGGTCTGACTGTGATGCTATTCTTTCTCCCCATCCTCAAGAGGCATTATTCAAGACAGCATGACATGGAGAGATGACTGGTACTACAGAAGAGCAGTTTCCAATAAATAGATCACTGTGTTTTAACATAAAGAAGACTTCCAGTTACCAATTAGGAAGGCTGAATTCCACCTTTATTTTGTGTCTCACAAAGTATAAGAAGTAGGAAGGAAAAGGACTGTGGAGATGAAAAGTAGACAGAAATAGGAAGGAAAAGAGGTCAGTCAAGAATTTCTTTATTTTCTTTTTTTTTCCTACACAATGTATTTTTCATTTTCTTCTTGTCTTGAAAAAAGTTACATTAGGTTTTCTGTTAGATGGATGTATATTGAAATGATAGAGACTAGCTGGGAAGAAGGGTGAGATTTCAGAGTTAGGACTGTCCCACTCTGCAGGCTTTTGCTTTCTCTTCCTGCTCTGTCTACCTACCATCCTTTCCTGTGGCACACCCTTGACTGTGTAGTCTGATGGCCCTACAGCCATTCTGTATTTATTTTCCTTGCTCGAAATAATAGCATGTAAAAGTGACAATTAGGAGCCCTTTATCAACGTTCTTCCCCACCCCCTTGATTACCCTGCCTTCCCCTCTTCTCTATTCAAAACTGTTCTTCCAAAATTACCTGAGGATATGAAGGTGCCTTGTTATGCAACCAGGAGGAAAAAAAAAAATCAATGGAAGAATAAATACATAGAGAAAGGGCCTTGAGGAGTTCGAGGGCTGAGGACCACCTGCAGTGGGTGTTTGAACAACTCAGATCAGGGTCTGGAGTGTCAGTGCAGAGCATTTTTGTGTGTGAGCCACAGCAAGGGGCTGTGCATAGGTTTATCTGATTTCAAAGTGATGGTGCTTCTCCCTGGGCTCAGGGAGGAATCACAAGCAGTACTCAATGCTCGCTTAAATCGTCCAGCTGTGCTGAAGGGAGCCAGGGACACAGCAGTGCTGCAGAGGTACAGTGTCTGTGAGATACTAGAAAAGTTGGACGTGCTTTAAAACTTAAACAAATAGTGGACTTTGTTAGGAATTATGCCATATCAGTAGAAATTATGCGGTTACATAAGATCATGGTGCTTGTGATGCTTATTATCACAAAATAACAGGTCTCAGCAGAATAATTGGCCCAGCGTGACACAACAGAAATACCCACCTGGTTACAAGGTGGTTGCAGACCTTGGGTAACTCCGTTGCAGCCAGAGCAAAAAACCCTGAGCAATTACAGGTTTTGATACATTCATGAGGGCACAACAGTGAATATCTTAGTAAGATTAAGAAAAGGGGAAACAGGTTACATTTGGTGGGAAGGACTGGGGCTTGTTGTTGTTGTTAGGAGGCTCCTAGGTGGTATTGATTCATGTGATTCAAGAACCACACGGTCGTTTGGATTTTTTTTTTCAATTAGTATCAATATTTTTCTTTCCTTAGTCTCTCTCCACAATGACAAACTTGCTATCTTTGTTACAGTCTGAACTAAATTAACGTTCATGGGCATATTTCTTGTGCAAGAAAATTGAATTACCATTTCCACCATGTTTCTCTTTCTTTCTCAGAAAAAAAAAAAAAGTCCTGCTAATTTTACCTTTAGTTTGTGAATTTCTACTTTTTTTTGAATTTACTCTATCAAGAATGCCATGGAATGGAAAAGCTAGAAGAAAATAATTTGAGCAAAGCAGATAACAATGAACATTTACATTTACATCTACAACAACATTTACACCCCGTCGTGTAACTCCTTTTCAATAACATTTGTTCTTTGAATTTATCCTGCCTGAAAACTTCAAAGCAATGATAAGCCTTCATCTAACAGTCATTCTTCTATTTTTCTGCTGTTGTAGTAACTAATTACTTTTTTCATTATTAATGCTAAAATCAAGAGTATTTTTTAAAGCATGGATAATCAAATTTAAGAAAACTGTCTATTTATTTTGTCTGGAAAAGAAGTTACCTAATTTTAAAGATACAGAAAACACACAATGCTGCTCACTGGAAAACTTAATTGTCTGGACATAGAATCAAGACACAAATTTATATTTTAGTCTAGTCTACCTGTCCTGTTAAAAAAAAAAAAAAACAACCATATATATTAAATTAGAACTTTTATCTGCAGGATGGTCAAGGAAATCTCTTGCAGTCTTATGTTGTTTGTAATATTACAATTTTTTCTAGGAATCAATACAAATAATACATACTGACTGCCTCTGTAAGATATTGCAGCTGCAAAAGTTAGTCACATTTTGGTGGGAAATCAGATGATTATTTTTAAGATCAGACATTGGAATCATGCAACTGTCTTCCTATTAGAACAGCATGGAAGAAAACCAAACTTAAGTAGCCTGAGAAAGAGTTAGTTGTGTTTATCTAAGGTACCAAATGGCATAATTGCCTGAAGTGGGCAGACTGGAACCACAGCTCCAAGAGACCTTTATGACCATTGGCTTAGACACCCATATTCCTATGACTAGTGGTAAAACAATTCTGGATTTTACCAGCACCAAAAGTAATGGTAAATTATCTGAAAAAAGGAAACCCCCATTTCAGGCAGGAAAGATGTCTTTATGACTGGGGCTGGGAAAGACAGATTCTGGATTTCGCTTCTCTCTGACCTTGGCAGTTCAGCATACTTTTCTCAGCTTAAGTGCCATGTGTGTAAAATACGTGATGATAGGAGTAGTACCTTATAACCTATGAGTCTGCAAGGACCAATCCATCAATGTTTCTCTGGCACTTTGATGCTTAAAGAGATGAGAGCTATATAAAGTGTACACATGGGGAAAATAATCCATTAGCTACCCATGCAGAGGACAAAACCTAAATTCCATTTTTTTTAAAAGAGTTCGGATTCAAGTGCCTATTTCAAGACTCGATTATTTTTATGATGGCCCATTAATCTTCTAAACTGGAGTTTGCAGATTTGGCTAATAATTTATGTCTTGTAAGAGTGCAGGACAGCTCTGAACCTGAAAGATTACACGTAGCCTTACTACAAAAGTTAATTTACTTTGGTGATCTGTCTTTGCCTAAACACTGCAAACAGCAAAAGGAACACTGGTTCCTTTCAGTGGCACTGTCCTCTGTCCTTTTTAAAAAGACCTTGTTAAACTTCAGGTTAAGAAAACTGATTGAGAAAAACCTTAAAAGCCATTCTCTCAACATCCTAGTGTACATAATTAAACTACTAGACTGGAGATGTGAGCCATGTTTCCAGTTCCAGTACTAAAGGGAGGCAGTTTGCACTAATTCTGTCTCAGGAGTCTGTCTTTTATCTAAGCATTACTAAATACCTGAGTCAAATTTCTTCCCACCTCTTGCTTTTCATTACAGAATTCAGCAAACTTTGTTTCTATGCCAGGACAGGAACAGGTTCTTTGCTGTCTTGTTACCACATGCTGACCCAGAGAAGCTGTTGCCCACCATAGATCACCTACTCCTCTTCACATCATCTCCTTCGATCTACTTGGTCCCTACGGATGAGGGTAAAAGTGATGGCGCCCACCGATCTAAGAGCATGCTACCTACCACCTGAAGAGAGAGATGCTGGACATACCTTCTGCTTATTCCTGCCAGGCTGTGAGTTGAAGCAGCTCCCCTGGCTGCACTCAAGCTGTTGCTGGGCAGGAGGTGGAAGTAAGCATCCAAGAGCAGGGAGGAAAGCACAGGAAGGAGAGTGGAAACACTTCCCAGAAGCAATAAGACTCCTGAAATGGCTCCAGACTTGAAATTTTTCTCAGGAGCTGCCCAAGAGTGCTGTGGATTGGAAAGGGCTGGAGGAACATGCAATTTCCCTCAGCAAATCCTAGGTGCTGTGTTTCTGACACAGGGTGCCAGAATGTGTGGGTGTGAGGTGGGTGTGTGAGTGGTGATGCTGTGTGGGTCCCTGTAGCAGATTCACAAAAGAAACACAAATCACCAAATTCTGTGGCAATGTCACAAACAGGAAATATTTTTTCAGTATGTTCTCTGGAAAAGTAGGAAAATACTTCCTCCATAAAATAGTTTATTTGATTTTTTTACGAAGCATTGTTGTGTCAGATTCTGAGATTACAATCAATCATTAAGGTAACTAGAGATTTTAATCTGCTTTGCATTCAATCTCTGATTCAGTTTCAATTCCAGCCTCACCACAAAATAATACAAATATAATCATGATGCAGAGATACTGGGATTGCTGCATACCTCAAAGCAGCCATTTGTAAAATAACTCAGAAAAGTTGCCACCTAACTCATTTTTGATGCAGCAAAAATCTTGGCAGGCTAATGTATGCTCAGTCTCATTGCTAGGATGAGCACTGCATAAAGGCTAACGTTTAGTATTGTGCTGTAATCAGTTGGTTTAAAGCCTGTTTTCACCATTCTCTGCAGCAGCAGGGAACAGGGCCTCCCTGTCCGCTCCTGCAGCCAAGCCATATGCAGCATATGTTCAGCTGAGGCACTGCTGACACCCCCTGTCAGCATCTGGTAATTTTCCTAGCACCAACAAGACTTAGATGAAAGTTTTAACTCTGAAAGTCCTGAAGAGCCAGAGACGCATACATTCCAGAATAATTGTTTTAACTGAAGAGCAGGAGCTGCACCTTTGCAACCAGCCAAATTCAGCAGACTGCAGTATCACCTTTATACTTGACCATAACAAGAGAAGATGCTTCATTTATTAGAAATTCTGCTATCAATCAGCTCATAAACAGCTCTTGTTCAGTGTTCATCCTTTGGAGTCACAGATACTGCTGCCTAAGAAACACTGAAACAACAGCCATTCTGCTCCACGCATAATATTTTCTATCTTGATTTTCCAATACTTAAGCAAAATATTTTATACAAAAAAACACTTGGAAATTATTCAAAATTGACTATTACATATTTCATTACTCTGAAGTCTAAGAAACCCTTCGACACTTAACTTCTACTAAATCATTCAATATCCCAATGAAGCACGTTCTCTTTTCTCATAGGTCTTGCTTTTCTGATTGTTTAGGGCACCAAAGCTACACCACTGTTACTAGTAGAAACCAACATGTAATTTTTAGCCAAATATCATTTTACTGGAACCTCTAAGCTCTTGAGAGCTTATTAGTTCAGATTTAACCTGGTATTAAATGAGAGAGACTGAAATCCAGGCTTTATAGCAAGTATTAAACAGCTTTGCTAACACATAGTAATGAAAAGCAATTAGCATACAACCCAGCCCAGGCTCATTTCCCCTAACTAGGAACTGTTTTCCCGGGGAGGATATTGAGTACTTGTGACTACTTTCTACTGCAGTATTCTTACATGGGATCATGTGGTGGTTTCATCCTGTGCTGAAAGTTTTGGAAAATACTTCACTGCCATCAGCAGCCTACTTTTGTTCCCATAAACTTCTACTTATTTCCCCACTTTGTCTTAATTGGTAAACAACTCTAAACTTGTAAGTGTTGTTAGCTTAGCTAATTGTGCTTGAAGTTACACAGAAACTTCTCTAATTTACCAAAGACTCCAAAAAGCTCGGTTTTATTTGGGTTTTCTTGCTTATTCCCCAGAAAAAACACGGCAGACAACTTGATGGCCATTACTCCAGGAAAACTGGCAGTCAGCAAGTTGCTTAATACACAGTTTACTTGTGTACTGATTTCATGCCCCAGGTTCAGTTACAGTACACCGCTAGAGCTGTGATCTTGCAAACATTTTATGTAGGTGATTCTCCGATATTACATACTTAAAATCACATGAATTTCAAGAGATAATCTACAATAAATGTGTGTGCAAATGATAGTTTGATTGTGGGTGTAAGGGCAAAGGCAACAGTGTGATTGCTTACTTTCAAAAGATACGTTTATTAAACACACAAGTGTGTTTGAATAAAAGTGAGAGTCCTCCAACAGTCAGTAGAACAGAACTGTGCCTTGGGCTTTTGCCAACTGAAGTATAAGTCTGAAAGCAAAATTCGGGTTTAATTTTAAGTTCTCAATTACCGCTGTTTGCAGTAATACCAGGACCAAAATCAAAGAGCATCTCTTTCCTTGCCTAGCAGAAAAGGCAGAGGCTGCAGTTTTGGAAGTAATTTTCCTTGTTTGCAGATGGAATTAAACCACATTACTTAAAGGTTTCAAGTCCTATCTTTTTCCTTCCAAACAGTGGAAGATTATGGTCTTCATCTGCATATAAAACAGTGAGAATAGCTTTTTAGAAACAGTGTGTTACAACACTTTTTCTGTGCGAAATAAATCTGAATTTACAAGAAGACCAGTGGCACCCTCTTCACCCGAAACAAGTTTTCCAAGAAAGAGTAATAGTTAATACTGTAGTTTGCACATACTACACCACATCTTGGTCTCATTAAGGTACATTTGGTCAGCAACAGATCAGTTTAGTACCCCTTTGTTAAAGCCTGCCTTTCAAAATGCCTGAACGACGGTACAGGACAGTGGTCCAGCCCAGCGCTGTCGGTGACAACACACCCACCGGCACACACAGCCACCAGTGGCTCAGCAATGCGGCTGGGTGGGCTTCTGCCCAAGGGGGGTCCAGGAAGCTGGGGTAATGCCAGGGAATTTTCCACCTGACGCCACTGCCAATCGGATCCCCTTGAAGTCACAGCGCACAGAGCACCCCGTTGCAGGGTGAGTGAGCTCAGGGATGAATAATGCTCGATTGGCTTTGCTAGATGAACTACACAGATTATCTGCAACTCTGAAAACCAGATACACATTAACAGAGTGGCAAACCACACTGCAGCCAAAACACAAAACTTTCAATATTAGTCTCAGTCATGGGTTTGCAATCAACTGGAACAACTAATAAAGCCATAATTATAAAATGCAATTAATTATCAGCATATATACCTAAATGGTTATGTCTTCCAGTAGCCACTAACTACAAGATCTGTTCTTTTGGATAATATTTAACCTAAATGTATGAAAATCCATTGCACAAAATATTGTCCAGTTGCAGTACAAACCTTGTTCCAGTAAACCTGTCTGGCTTTTGAAAGAGCTTGTTGTTGCTTGGATTCTGGGCTCAGTCCTGCTGAGCACCCTGTAAGTCCTTAAACACTGCTGGAGGAAAAAGGACTTGGCATGATCCAGAAGCAGTCAGTACCTTGCGGGATTGAGTCTTGAGTTAATATATAACAAACGGCTGCACAGAGGTCTGTGAAATCAACAAGTTAAACATACACTTAGAATAACTGTAACAGAGAAGAAAGAATATTTACAGGAGCATTTCCTTAAAATCTTTGTGTTGAAGATTCTTGTATGCAGCATTCCTACATATTTACCATCTAAAAACAAGGGTTTGGGAGTGTGCTGGTGAAAGTAAAATTAAGTAGTCAAGGCAGAAATAATCTAAAGTTGCAATCAGATCCTTCTAGTTAAATATTGTGCAAACTGTTAGCTGGTTGTCATCAGCTAGAATCTACTCTGATCAAGCTGCACCTGACTGTGGACAAAATGGATGACCCAGGCTGGCACACAATGAATACACATTTCACATCCGTGAAAGTAAAATTAACAGAGAACCTCAAAACTTGATCACCCAGCTCTAGCATTTGCAGGTGTCAGCAGCAGAACCAAATGCCAGAGTTATACCTGATCATTTACTGTAGCAGATGAAAGAGGCAGAAATCAAAGCTATAATTATATCTTTAAGAGCTGCAAAGTGTCACAGGAAGGTAGCCGGGTGTACAGCAGGCACTGCAGGTGGGGAGCGGAGTTATCCCAGCAGCAGAACAGTGTGGAAAACCAGCCAGCCACCTGCCAGAACGATGGGACATGCACCTCCTCGCTTTTGCTGCGTGGTGTACAAGGGGGGTGTAACTACACTTTCCCAGAGACCCACATTTATCTCGAGAGCTAGCATCACATACAGAAATATACAGTGCCCCTGCTTTGTGCTCTTCAGCCAGAAGGACCTGTACAACTCCCTCCTATATATCCCTATACAGAATACAAAGATCTATATAACCGATCTGCTAGAATGTGATTCAATCTTCCTTTTTCCTACCTAGAAGAAATATCAACTTTTAATTGTATTTTTTAATTTTAATAGAAAGATGTGAAGACTAACTGCAATTGTGAATGCAAGAGAACACTAATTCAAAGTGAAATTAGTTTCTGTCCTACAGTTCTTTTAGTTATTCCATGAATAATCAAAATGATAATTTTTAATGGCAATATCACATTCATTTCTTAGAAGTGGAAATGCTAGCAGATTTCCTTAATAATAGATTTACATAACCAAGATAACTTTCAAAACCTGATTAATAATTCATAATCAAGTATGAGACTTCATATTATGTCACATGCAATAATCCGAAATTCAGACATTATTGAATTCCCAATTATGAGTTAGATTAATTTTAGTGGAATACTCTGCTGAATCCCAGTACCAAGAAATTTAACTGTATGAGAGTATAAAGACGGAAATACAACTCCACAATGTTTCACGTATGCTCAAAGCCTTCAGTGGAAAGAAGGAAGCAAGTGCCTGACAGCCATGCTCTTCTCAGGCAAGACTGGACTTTTACAATTCTAAGCCTTCTGAGCCAGACACAAGGTCCACTAAAGTTAAGAAGACTTTCCTCTGATTCTATAAAGCTTTAAGTAAAGATTATAAAAAAGACTAAGTTCAAGCAATTTTCTTGGTCTCAAATCACTCACTAAGGTGCTCATCTAGGGTGTTGCCATATGAATGCTGATTTTGATCATGGTCCTGGGAGGAAAGGAAATGCAAAAATACTACATATATTTTTGTGGTTTGAAATTTTAGGAGAATCTGAAATGGAAATAATACTACGTGGCACAAATTGATCTCTCACAGATCTAGTCACTGGCTGTAGTGACCGATAGTGGTGAAGTACAAGATCCTTTGGGGAGAAAACAGGACAAATAGCAGGATCACAGCCCTGGGCATTCTGGAGAGAAGACAGTTGGCTGACTTCCAAGAATCACCTCTTAAATGTTCCTGTCCAACAAGCAGAAAATCAAGCAAGGATGGCAGGAAGACTGCATGGAAGAACAAGGAGCTCCTGACAACTCAAATGTCAAATGGAAGCATACAAGAGTGTAGTGGGTTTACACGGCAGGGTTTTGTCTGTGGGGGGCTGCAGGGTGGCCTCTGTGAAGAAAGGCTGGGGCTGCCCCATGCCAGACACAGGCGGTTCCAGCCAGCTCCACTGTAGGACACAGCTGAGTCCATCAGGGAAGGTGATGGTGCTCCTGGGAAAACGTATTTAAGAAAGAGGCAAAACACCGCACAGACAGTGAGGAGTGAGAAAAAAAGTGTAAGAAACAGCTCAGGTCAAAGAAGAAAGAGGGGGAAGTGGTGCTCCAGGTACCAGAGCAGATGTTCTCCTGCAGTCCATGGAGGGACTACAGTGGAGCGGGTATCCACAGTGCAGGTCATGGAAAGGACCACAATGGAGGAATTGGATGTTTCCTGAAGGAACTACAGGAGCAGGTACTCCTAACAGGAGTTGTGGCCCTTAGAGGAACCATGCAGAAGCAGGATGATTCTGAAGAACTGAAGCCCATGGGGCCAAAGCTGCTCCCAGCCTTCACATCCTCAACCGCATATTTCTTGTTTGTAAGCATAAGGAGGTTCAGCAGAGTGCTGTTCCTCACTGGTTCCTCAGTCACCAGGGTTAGGAAGTTATCCTCAGTTCACTCCAGAAACCTCCTGAATTGTTTGAGCCCTGCTATGTTGTCACTCTGGCAGATATGGGAATGGCTTAAGTTCCCCATGAAAACGAGGATTTCAATCGTGACGGTTTAGGTAATATTCCCGTGGCTGCAGAATTTCTGCCTTTGATTGCTCCTAGTTGGAAACCTGTTACATTTTCAGGGGATCATTTTGTCTCTGAAAACTATTACTCTTTACAACTACTGCCATCAGTCTCAACCAAAGCAAAGAAGGCTTAAGAAAGGCTTGAATACTAAACACATTGCTAGGAGTAATATTTTCACACTGGTGATTTGAGTTTGGACGTGTTAATAAAACAGTGCATCTATCCCATGCTGTGTACGTTCTGCAAATGAAAGAGATGCTTTCACGACCATTCATCCACTACTTTTTGTTAGCTTGAAGTTCAATTGAAAAACACAGAAACATGGAATACACAGTTCTCTTACCAAGAGTTTATGCCAAATCTTCAACTGTAGTAGGAACACAGAAAAAACCCAAAGAAATAAACTGGAGGGGTTGGGCGGGGGCGGGGGGGGAAGGAAGACAAAAGGTATGTCTGCATATTGCTGTATCAATTACATTAAGGCATCTCAATCTTAACAGCCCCACACAATACAAAGCAGGCCCTGAAAGAGGGGCAATCCTCCCTGCAAATATTTAGGTTAGCAACTGCAAAGTAATCCAGGCACAGCACTATTCATAAGACCAGTTCATCACCAGGTCATACAAGGCAATTAAGCCTGGACACTAGATGTAGGAGGGAGCAGAATAACAACCACCAAGATGCTTTAAGTTACCCTGGTTTATTTTTAACAATATTTTAAAGCCTTTGAGAAGATTAGTTCCCTAGCCCAAGAGCTGTGTACCTCACTGCTGCTAAGGTAAAATGATGTACTGATTGAGTTCTCATCAGAGGAATATTCTTTGTAGAGCTTGGGAGTAACACTGCTTTGACTCTACTATTGTCAGTGCACAAAAAACACCACTGTCCTTCACCCTGAAAGTCTGATTTCTTTGCAACATGATGAAAAAGTTCCTACAATTTTCTCTTGTCCTCAATTCTCTTTTTCATGCCATCATGCAGAAAACACACAGCAAATTACATCCATAAAAGCAAAAGCTGCTAATGTGTATTATTTAATAATAAGAGCTTGTTTCATAAGGAAGACTGTAAAACCTTCAACAAGCACATTAGCTCTTCCATATTATCAATGGTAAGTAAGGGAGTTTCTAACACTGAAGTTAAAATGCAGCTGATAAAATACAAGAAATACATCTATTTTGAAAGACAGCAGATGAGATGTCAATATTTAAAATTAAAAATATGCACTGGAAATAAACAGTGAAAGATCCAGAGCAAAATTTATAGCCGGATTTCTGAATCTCATTCTCAAGAGAAAGTTGTTAGGAAGGACCTGCTGCATTAGATGGGACGAAAAGGCCACCTAACCAACTACCTTGTCTTCAAGTGGATTAAGGAGGAACAAGAAAAAAAATGAATACAGAAAAATTTTCCGTCTATTTTACTTTCCTGTCTTCTGGCAATCTACAGTTTAGAGTATTCCTAAATCAGAGGCTGCATGCAGAATACACTGTTTTCTAGTTCTATTGGGTCAGTTTTTCACAAATTTTCCAAATTTTTGCTTTCTATTTTCATTGATTGTTTGGATTCTATATCCTCATATTTCACCAAATTCCCATAACTAATTAGTAGCCCAAATGATATATATTCCTTTTGGTTTGATTTTAATCTCCTGCCCAGGTGATGCTGTGTTTGAAAACCTACTCTCACCATAGGGTGCTGAAACCTGGGTGCTTCCAGCCCTCCTAGACATTGGTGTTGGAAGAAGGGAAGTAACAAACAGGAAGGATGGGTTTCCAGGAGAAAATGAGAAAGGGGAGTACAGTTGGCAAGACGACATACAGGCAGATATGCAAGTTAAGTTTCTGGACTATTGCCCAAATATTTAAATTATGGTCATACTTCCTTCTTGTACAATTAGAAGGGGATTCTTGGTTTTTAACAATCTCAATGACTGTAATACATAAATCATAAATAAATAATTCATTCCTTAAGAGCATGCTGTTCTTGATTTTTTTCTATCTTCTCTGCACGCTACTCATATTTTATGCTGTCATTCAGGTTTTAAGTAACATATTTAACTTGCTCAACTTTTTCACAAGCTGAAAAGTCAAAGCCCTACTGATGAATGCCACCAGTTCCCCAAAATTCCTTCTTACTTTATCAGCAGCCAGTTCACCAGGAAGTATTACATTCTATATTAACTTTTTCTCTAGTGTGTTACACAGGAGTGTGACAGTGAGGTATTTAGCCAGCTTGGCTATTTTCTTCCTGGATAGCTAAGCTGTTCCATCAGCAATATAAAAATGTTTTAACAACACAGCAACGAACCTCCCAGCGTGCCAAGGAGCCACAGAGCCCTTGGTTCATTGTGGGAGGTTACTTTTAATTACAAGGTCCTGATTAACACACTGGAACAAGGCAATAGCTTACTTCAAACAGCTCCAAAATCATTATACTTAAAAATGCTGACCTTTGTCATAAGCAAGGACAAGTGACAGAGACAAAACGAAAACTGTTTTGGCTCTTAGTGAATTTGAAATTCTGCGACAGAACTTTGCAGAAACCCAGTAATCTATAAAAGCCAACTTTCAAACATCAATTTTGTAGTATTTGTAAACAGCCAAACTCTTCCCACTAGTAACCCAATTCCCAAATTGATGGTATCAGAGAGGAACTTGCTTTTAAACAAGGTTTCTGTACAAGATTTGCCTTCTAAACTTCTAAACTTTTGCATTGATTTTATTTTTCTAGTTCGTACAATCTAACATATGCTCCTCCTTCTCATTATTATTATTGGTTTTATTGTTATTTAAATCTGGTTTATTTAGTCTGTTAACTGGCTAAAGCATATTACTCATGCAGTTTGCCCAGAGACAGCATTTGATCTGCTTCTCATAAAAAGCATTCTGTTTGTAATTCAGTCTCTGCAACAGTATCAATGCGGGGACAGATCCTGGCTTCATTTGAAGCTCTTAGCTGCTGTCCTTCCATAATGGAAGCAGAACATGAAATTACCATAATTAAGAACTAGTCGAAAATACAAGAGAATAAGGAAGTACACTCCTCATCATAGAAATGCTAAGCATGGTAAAAATTAATCTAGGACCTCTGGTAGAAAAGTTTCCTTCATTAGAAAGAATCATTAGAAAGAAGGAAACAACTGACAAAACGTGGGCTAAGCTCAGCAGCTGCTGCAGTGCTGCCTCAAGGAGGGTACCTGTTGCTGAACATCTGAACTTTGGACGTTACAACAGACTCTTGCTTTCTACTGCTGCATGTGTATGAAAGCCTTTTTTATTTTCTCATTCTAGGAAACAGAAGCCATATGAAAGAGAACAACTTCAGAATACGTAAGCAGTGCTGGCAAGTTTAATCTAGAGCTATAAAATGCAAGTAAAATAGAAATCACTGGCATGATTAATTTATTAAAATCTCTACTTCTTAATTTAATAAGGAAAACAAATGACAAAAGCTGACCAAGACAAAGAATAAATTACTTATTAAAGCTAAACAGGGTGCAGCTGATGCCTAGGAGGTAAGTCAAAGTCGCTTTCAGCTAGAGTTCAATGGGCGGGTCCAATAGGATGGTTTGGGTGAATGAAAGAAATGAGTTGGCTTTAAATAAGACAGCTGGTTTTTGCACACCAAATTAACTTTTACTTGATGCTACCTGTGCCCACAGCAGTGGGAAAGCTGGCCTCCCAAAAGCAATGCTGATGGCCAGGAGCATATGTGAGGTAAGCCCTGTGTAGAAGCAAAGCCAGGTTACAGTGTAGTTAAACTGCTCTTGAATTTGTTTAACATAATTAATCAAATCCAGTATGTTTTCAGGGAGCATAAAGCATTCACATATCACAAAACAAAAATATGAAAAAAATTACAGAAATGCCAAATACAACATTCTGACTGTCTAACAAAAATTCCGGATGTGATCAAAGAGCCTTGTCTGGAAGCCAAGCAGCAATGGTGTCATAGACTGAACTGCAATTGCAGGTCAGGCACGTTCCAACTGACTCACATACAGAGGACAGATGAAACACAGAGATGCACGTCTGCGAAATAAGTGATACTGTCCAAGTATTAATCTCTCTCACCCACCCCTTCCGTGAGCCAACAGGCAGCTTGGAGGAAGCTGTATGTATTAGAAGGGACTGAAGATACCAGCCTTCACTGCAGTTCTTGTGTGCTGAGTACTCGTCAGTTCTTCTGCTGAACCTCAGGCTCGATTGGACTGTTAGACCAAATGACTAATCAAACCGAGCTCCTCAGTACAGTTGTGTCTCCATTTATGGTCAACCTACCTAAGACTCGAAATATTCTCATAAAGCATACAGAAAATTTATTGTAATTCAGAATCAAAGGTTGCTATGAAATATGTGGTGAGAGCAATACTAAGAAAATTTACTATTTCAAAGATTAAGTGTCCTGAACAGAGATCTTAGATAAAGATGAATTTTGAAAAAAAATTTGGTGCTTTTCTTGCCTTCCAGTTTCCCTCCAGGAAGACAAAGAAGGGAAAGAGACACAGGAATGTTACATGATGTAATAGACATATAATTCTTTGTAATGATGTAGGTGCTTTCCTTGTTAACTTGGCACTGTGTGCCAAGATTTAGGAGGCACTTTGTTTAACAGATTGGCTGTTGAAATTTGCATTGCGCTTGGAGATGGATTAAAATTGTGTGATAAGTAACTCTTTTTATCACATTAATGTGTATTATTATCTGTTATCTTCGCTTCATGGAATGACACTTCAGGGAGCAAATGCAAGCCACGTTTTTTGTTCCTGTTGAATACTGTTGTATTTCACTGATATGAATTAGGGGTTTAGTCCTGTAAAGGGTTTTCCTTCTCTTTAAAATTATCCAGCTAGTATAAGTGAAACAACTTCTCCAGGACACATACCTACTTACTATGTTAATACTTTGAGAACAACTGCAAAATCAAATTCTCAAAAGATGAAATAATACAAACGACTGTCTCTCAGAACAGAGAATTAACCAAAATTAGACTTTTCATGTGCATTATCAAGGATGATTAGTGAGGTTTCCAGTAGAGACTGGTAAACATGTGAGTGAAGAACAGAAAATGTGATGCTTATATTTAAAAAGGAGGAGATTTGCCTGGGAAATTAAACAACTCTTTAGTCTGACTCTGAACTTCATAAGATTTTACAGTCAAATCTGAAGGCAGAATTGGCTGAGAGATAGGGTGCTTTGTTCCAAGTGAAGAGGAATCATGTACCATAAAGAAGTAGATGACAGGAGACAGGCATGGTAGCTGTGCACAGTGAAGAGAGGAAGGTTAGGCAATTTCAGGGATCAATCAGGGATCCAGGTGGAGAAAAAAGTGATATGATGATCATTATAAACGTAGCAGTAAGGGCAAACACCACCGAGGCTTAAAGAGATCACTCACTGTGCCTGTAATAAAGCAGTGCTTTGCCTCCGCAGGGACACTGGGCTGTCATCCCCTGAGCAACCATGACCCCTTCTCCCTGTCTTGTAGTTTAAAAGGTCTGTTCTGTGGGGAGCTACAGACTAGGAATCAGTGACGGAAAACACAGTTTACGTCCCTGCTTCTTCCTGATACAGACCATTCCCTACTGGGGGGAACTCAGCAGTTTTCACTGCTTTTTTTCTCCATAGGCTTTTTATCTTGGTGGTATGTAGTCATTGATCACCACCAGATACCTCTAGTCTAGAGAAGGACTTGTTATTTTTCTCTGCCCTATAGCTTCTCAGCTTAGCATTTTCATATGACATTAGATCCCCAAAAGTAAAGGATTTCCTCCTGATCCTTTTTCTTTTTTCTAACTATTTTTTTTTTTGGTGGAGGGGCAGGGGGCAAAAAATATCTGAGTTCTTTCCTCATGGACTCTTTTTCAGGTGGTCAGTATGGCTCAGCTGATGGCCTGAATCAATTTGGCCTGCCTTTTACCCAAAGTTCATAGGTAAAGAATACAAATACACCCGAACAGCCAAAAAAAGCTTCTGTTCTTCTAGCCCCCACCTTGCCCAGCACAGAGCCACTTGGCTGGGCACTCTTAATGCCCTAAGATCTATAGTCACATCTCTCCTCACACACACAGGGTTTAACATGTAAGAGCTATTTAAACTCTGCCAGGAAGGTCAAAGGGAAGACTTACAACCAATATGACATAATACCCTTCACCTTCTCATCACCTACCTACTACATCTACCTGGTGTGTTGTCATTAAAATCGTATGTGTGTCTTTGTACTTGTGTGTTTGTAATTATCCATCATAGCATTCTTAAATTAATACAGTGTAAGACCTAAATGTGCATGACATGAGCCAGGGTCACTCCTTGACTCCATGCTTGTCTCAGTATTTTGCAATTTGACAATACACTAGGGAGAACCGTCTTTCGATTTTCTGCAGGAAAAAAAAAACTCTTTTCTTTCAATAAGTAGTGCCAGCCACTAAAGCACTACACATAGTGATAAATCTGTCACAACTACTAATAAAATATCTGAATCAACAGATTCAAACTTGTGTGATTTTTCTTTTTGCTTCACTTTACTGATTGGCCTGTTGCACCAGGTATTTTGCTTAAATCTAAATCAGACCAAGATGACTTAAAATAACATTTCAATGGTTCAGGTTGTGCAATTTGGGCTACTAGTTTTACACAGTGGAGATTTACATTGTATTGGCTAACCTTTGAATATACTGCCTTATAAAACTGGAGGTTTCTCTATGGACAAACTATGAGTCTGCTGCCCCAACAGTGGTAAGTACACACTGATTTCCTGGAAGATGGGGTTGCTTTTGACAGTTGCAGAAAGGGTCTTGAGCCTGCCCCTACTAAATCAATTCATTACAAAACTGCCATTCAAAAGCTGTCCACGCTTCATGGAGCATATGAAGATTACTGCTGCTGCTCTATACTGCCACAGGAGCTCACCCACAGCTGTAATTCTCATCTAGTTGGGAAGCTTGTTAAAATCCTCTAATTAAAACCCTCTGTGGCCTTATTCAAGTCCTTCTGCAGCCCTTGACCTTTTCCCCTCGGCTGGGACACATACAGGTGTGGCAGTCTGCTGTATCACAGCAGGCAGGAAAAGCATTACAGTGTCCAGCTCCTACATTTTCCCATAAATAGCTATGTCTTTGACACTTGCTATTGTGTTGAATAGACTACAATGGCACTATTTCATGAAATATAAAATTTCTGGATCTCCTATCTGCTGATCTACAATCAAAAAAAACCCCCGTAGAAATTCCAATATTTGGAATCATTAATTGGGCAGCAAATAGGCATCCTCATTTGCTCACAATAACAATTTTTCAAGCCTCACAAAACATAAATCTTTCTGATATAGTCACATTAAACAATGCTTTAATTTCCCCTCACCCCCTTCTCTTTAAGTATTCTATGTGAAAAACATTCATGCGGCTCATTAAGAGGCACCAACTTTTTCTCCAAGTAACAGCCTTAGTTTATCACAGCTGCTTCATAAACTCTTGGAAATGAGTTCTGCTTATGTCCTTCTAGGTCTCTGAAACAGAATATGCAGAAAGAACAGCATCAAGGACTGACAAACCACATTGTTCCTTGTGTTTTGGAATCTAAAGGGCAGCTATATTTAGATGACAAAAACTGCACAAGAAACACAGACTGAGAGATACAGCAAATAGATTATGTTCTTTTCAAATCTCATAGGACAACATGTTAGCATTCTTATGAGAGGAGAAACAAAAGCATGTAATTAGATAAGTGATTCTCCAGGTAGATTTGTGGCTCCTCTGAGAAGAGATGACATGTAATGCCACTATCAGTAAGGCGACAAGTACCAGTTGGGAACTCACAACTTTGGCATATTTGATTGTTCTCCATCCATCTGATATTTGCTTGCTGATTGTACTAATCCACAGAAAGAAAAAATACTTTGGAAAGGATTTATAACGCCTACAAGGAAATCTTCATTTCCTGCTCTTCCTGAGAAGTGCATCTAATTGGTGTACCATGTCTTCAGGAATTATGCCCATCAAGCTGCTTCACCTAAAAGCTTGAAAGAGGCGGGCAAGGAAAAACTAATGTGGTTTTAAATTCCCTCATTAGCCTTACCTGCTCAAATAGTACATTCTTCCATCCAGAAATGTAGTCTGATTGAAAAAGGATTAATTAGACCATTTGACAAGAATTTCTAGATGACAGGTGACTGAGCCCACCAGAGACTGCAAAGAGCCAACAAGACCCTCAGGCATATTGCTGCCATGCACATGAACATCCTGCACATGGGATGTGATGCATTATGGAGACACAGCAAGTCCAAAGTTTTAGAGAGCATAGTCCGTCATGTCCATGACACAAAATCCCTGTCCATGGGCAGAATTATACGGCTTTCCTACGGCTTTCCAGGATTCCTGTATCTCCAGTCAGGAAATTAGATCAGAGTGTGTCACAAGTAGCCACACCACTCAGTGCAGCCATGGTTTTTTGTCTACCACAGTATTCTCCTGGAGAAAATGGCAGTTCATGGTGTGAGCAGGTGCACTGTTTGCTGGGTGAAAACTAGGTGGCTGAGGCGAAAGTGTGGTGGCGAATGGAGTTACATCCAGCTGGCAGCCAGTCACATGGTGTTTCCAAGGGCTCAGCTTTGGGGCCAGCCCCATTTAATATCATTTAATATCTTGACCATCTGGACAAGGGGATACTCAGGGTTTATCTTAGGAGAATTTAATACTCATTTCAGGAGGA
Source organism: Cephalopterus ornatus (assembly GCA_013396775.1). Taxonomy (NCBI): domain Eukaryota; kingdom Metazoa; phylum Chordata; class Aves; order Passeriformes; family Cotingidae; genus Cephalopterus; species Cephalopterus ornatus. The sequence goes on from VZRE01013216.1 coordinate 414,210, forward strand.
ATCAAAGAACCCTATCCTGGAGCTCTTATCTATCATATTAGCTGCAATAAGGCACAGCGGAAGTCCACCAGGATGAATGGGCATTCAATGGGTTTTGGATGAGATCACATACGAGCAAAAAGTTGCAGAAGTGAGACTCAAAGCAGATCACTGGCCATTGCCTGTACAGTACAGTCAGCCAGGATCACTCTACCAGTAATACTCTGTAGTGGCACAACACACTGTGTGGACATCTTTGCTGGACTGAAGTTTCCCATGTGATGAATTAGGGCCCTAAACAGTTGAGGAAGGAAAGACTGATGGCCCTGTCACATAGCACAGAACGTGCACTGCATCCAGGGGAGATGCAGGGTCTCAACCACTCCTTCTGATCCCCTTGCAAATCCCTACTTGAGTGAAGGGGTATAACCTAGTGCCATAGTTTTACTGATAAGTTTTCACATATATACAAATCCCTACGCAACACAAATTATTATAATTTTAGGATTTAGCTTTATAACCATCTAGAAATCTTAATTTGTCTATCAGTCACACCTCAAGACCTAAGCTCATGGGCACAGAGCTGTCAGAAAGCTTCCAGAAGAAATGTGAAAGGGAAGGGAAGAAAAGCAACTCTTCTTATGTTAAGCTCTGTACAGGCAGTAGAACCTCTGGGCACTTCTACAGCCGCCTGTGTGGAGTAAATGCACTCAGAGCTCTGCATGAATCCTGCATACTCTGCCAGGAACAAAGCCTAGGCAGCAATTTCTCCTTCACAGGACATCATGATGGAGGCTGAGGCATTCCTTAGGAAACTTGTCATGACAGGGTGCTCTCAGGTAAAGCCCAAAAGAAACAAGGGTCCCCAAAGTGGTGACAGAGCCGGGAGAAGGTGGCACAGGCCAGCCAGTGTGAGCACACATGAAAGCACACAGCAGCAGGATCCAGCTGGGACAGCAGGATCCAGCTGGGACCGGACTGGATGAGATGTGAGAGCAGTGGGGAAGGAGCACCACACCAGAAGTTGAGGAGAGCAAGTGATGGGAAGGAGACATCTACGAAGAGGGCAGAGGGGCTTCCAGGTGGTTAGGGAGAGGCAAGAGAGAGCCAGCAAGGAGAAGCTGGGCCTTCCCAAAGGATGCCTCTCTCTGTGGCAGTGAGGAAAAACTCAGGGAAATGTGCAAAGGACCAAAGAGCTACAGTAATGTCTGAAAGGCATGTAGAAAAAAGAAAATTTCACTGAGTTTTCCATTCTTCTTTTTTTTTTTAAGAGTTAATAAAACCAAAGTAGCCCCAGACAATTTCAGCTCACAAGACCAGCCAGCATATACACAGCTCACCTGAGGTCTGTGGCCTTGCACCACTGGGAGTGTTTTATTTTCACTGACATAAACCACCCGTGAATAATTTCTCCAATGCATTAAGCGTAAACAAGCTCTCCTTTTCCATAGGTAAGTATTTCTTCCTGCCACTGTGATTTCCTCTCCTAAACCAAATATTTGTATGTGTGGAACCACTGAAAGAAAACAAGTCTAAAGCTTCTCACTAATTACTGCATTTCCCAGGAGTTCTCCTGCAGCGTCTGGAGCCAGGGTCCCCTGCCACACATTTTATTTTGAGGAGTCTTTTTCCATTTTATGACTTTTGAAGCAACTGGTTGTGTTTATTTATCTTTCTACACAGCTATTCCTTTCCTACAGAATCACTGAGATGAATTTTCTGTGGTCTGGTACATGAGTCTCCATGCATTTCTGTTACACGGAGTAGAGGAGGCAGAAGATTTTTAAGACTCAGAGTTTGTGGGTGTAAAGGAAGCAGAAAATGCTACACACTGGCTTCACTTTCGCAGTAAAAAAATGTGCCTGCGTGTTGAATTCCAAAATCTCGTGAGCAAACTAGCCCAAATGAGACTAGCTGTGATACAAAAGGAAGGGGTAGGGGAATTGCTAAAGATGTATTCTGGAAAAGGAAAGATGAGAAGGACGGTGGAACATCTGCACAGAACAACTCCAGCTACACACGGGCATCTGCACATCTCCTCACGTCCAAGATAGCACTGAATCCCCCTCAGCAGCTTCTACCATTCCTCACCCATTACAACTAATTTCTAATACTAGGAAATCAGGCATGAACAGGAATGACCTCACGTACACACAAGACCTATCTCACGCAATAATAAAAAACACAAGCACTCATGACCCCCAAATAACCTCAAACTGGGGATAGCATCACTCGATCGTGGATTACGTTTCAGGCTTTTCCATGGGCCCCAGTCCCACGGGATGCCAGGGCCTCACATCCCTGCGGCTGCGGCCGAGGCTCCGCTCCAAGAGGATGCGCCTGGCAGCCCGCAGAGCCCTCTCCCCGGCCTGGGTGCCTCCGGAGCCACCTCTGGGACACGGCAGCTCGGAGGGGTGCGTCTGGCAGTCCGCGGAGACCCCGCTCCCGCCTGGCTGCCTCCGGAGCCACCTTTGGGACGCGGCAGCGGCGGTGACGCTCGGAGGACCGGGATGCTGGCGAGCGCTCATAACTTGGGGAGGGAAGGGGGAAAGAGCACGAAAGGAAACTCATGAGAGAAAATAGATGCCTTACCTCTCTTCCGACTCCTCAGAAAGCGCAGCAGACGCTTGCATGTACAAATCTTTCCCAAAGAAAACAGATAAGGATCTCCGCTCAGCACAAAGAAAAGCAGGGATGCTCTCGTTCTCCCCCGAACCGCCCCTCTGAGCAGCCAGGTTGCCCTCCGTAAGGATTCCCAGCTCTCCCCGGCTGCTCCGAGCGCTCGGGGGTCCTCGAAGGCGCCGCCGCCCCCGGAGCCGTTCCCCTGCCTGCTGCGCTCGGGGGGAGGAACAGCTGGAAAAGTGTCAGCACAACACGCTCCATAAATTCTCCCTCAGCCTTCTGCAGACGTAAGTCCTTGAGAAAAATGCCTAAATCGCGTCGTTTGTTGACATAGTAACCACATTTAAGTTTTTGCCCCCCTCAGAAGCCCTCTGCATAAAACAATTCATTGTGTGAAAGGTTTATCCGGCCTGTAGCCGGCTGGTTTGTGAGTTTTTATTTGTCCAAGGAAGAAATAAAGAGACTGAACGTTTATACAGTAGTGACTTCCCACCCAGACCTGTTGTTTCATTACAGCAGATAACATTAACAGACTTCCACAAGTCATTGAAGGAAATGTATTGCTAAGTAAAAGGAAAAAATCGTTATTCAGAGAAACAGCCCAGCTCTAATACGTAAGGGAAGTAACATTATAGAAACTTTTGAGGAGGTCACAAAATGTTTTGTATTTTTCTTTTGACTTATTCACGTATATTTATTAGATTCTCCAAAGATGCTTAAAACATTTTAAAAGTTCCCAATAAAATTTGTAAAGCCACAGCAGATACTGTGAGAAAGAGCATAGGGTCAGAAGCAAGTAAAGCCTGTGGAAGACTTTGCTTCCCCAATCCTATGGAGATCAGCCCTATGGAGATGAGCTCTTTAGTCTCCGGGTGGTGGAGAGAAGAAAGATAAAAGAGAATTGTGCTTCAGGGATCACGTGGAGTTTAATGGGTTTTAATGCATCCCCTCATCCAAACTGCTGCCCCTACACAAACCTGCATTCAGATTTCTAGTCCTTTTACTTGTAATTTAGGCTACGAGAGCAGCCCGGCAGGCATGCGCAAACCATGCTGCCCTGCAGGGCTTTTTTGACCCCAGCTGCAAAAGGGTGGGGGTGGGGGGTAAAGTAACAAAACCCAAACCTTAGTACTTGGAGTTGAAAAGAGCTTTACAAGCAAGGCTTCAGAGTTTTAACTCAATGTTGCCTTAATAAAAGCTGCCTGATTTACAAATATCTTTAAGGGCCTAATTGTGCGTTATTTACTAGAGAAAACTTTTCTTTGATCAGGGTTAAATGTGTGCTTAAGTTTGGAAGCAGCAGAGAAGCATAGAGTTCTAGCATTTTGGAAGTTATAAGTTTTTTCCTCCAAACTTGAAATTCATTACAAGTGACCATAACCTTCCCATAAACACGCAGGCACCCTCATCTTCTTCATATCTTACTTGCCCCATTCCTCCTCCCCTCTCCCCCAACCCCCACCCCATCCCACCCCATCCCCGCCCCTCCACAAAATAATAAAACCAAAACCAAAAAATGAGATTAGTTCTTCCTCACATCTTTTCCCTGAGTTGTGGCTGAGAATCGTTTCCCGAGCTGTCATTTAAATGAGAAAAGAGAAGAGAGAAAAAAAGGAAAAGGTCATTTGCAACTTTGGAAGTCTTACCCTGTGAGGAAGTTTCGCTACACTTTTTAAAGATTTTGAAATATACTTGCAGCATCAGTATGTATTTCTCAAACTATATCAATTAATATCTTGAACCAATACCAAATATATGGGTGCTATTTTAAATGTTGTAAATGTTTCAAGAAGCTGTTTGATATTATGAAGTTTGTAAAGCTCTGGCACAAAACCATGCTGCTGCATATTTCACTGTGTATGTGAAGACAAAATAAGACAAAGTTTGGTTAAATTTTTAAAATATTTTAAAGCTCCAAAAGGATGGACCACTAGCCCTCTGATCTGGCTTCACAAATAATTCAGTGAAACCCATGGAACAACTGAAAGTGTTTGTAGCTCTGGTGGCACCAAGGTGGTATGACGGAGCTGCACTTCTGTCCAGGTCTTCTTTCAGCTTGTTGTTGAACTCAGTTTGACACTGCACCTGAATAGCTGGTGAGTGTGAGCTGCAAGGCTCAAGGTGAGTGTCACCCGCATCTTTTCCTTGCGTTCCCCCTGCCACAGACTGTTTGTCTTGCACTGCACTTGTGCTGGGGCACAAACTGGGGCAGCCGTTTCTGTGAGGTGATCGACTTAAAAACCAACACAGCCAAAAGCCATCATTTTGCATTTCATCAGCTTGTTAAGCTGACCTGGGTACAGTTGTGCAAGTGCTGGATGCGGTGCAGGCAGATGGGTGGGCAGTGCAGCGGGACTGCAGAACAGCAGCTCCCAGTTACACTAGGTTATTTGTAATAGTAAATTCCTGTCTAAGCTTATGCCTATGCTATCTCAGTCAAATGAGACAATAGTCTTTCCTCATCCTACAGATTGTAAACCACTGGGTATAGAAAATCAGAGTTTTCACAAACTCAAAAACTCAACTTCGAATAATGTATCATCATCTAGCAAAAAAATTATAAAATATACAAGAAGTAAAGCAGATTTATTTCTGTACATTGTGTGTACCAAACAGATACTCTGATGTTAGCAATATTATAAGCACTGAAGTTACTCTTCTCTTTGTAAATTGAGCCCAGATCCATGAAATAAACTATTAATTGGGAGTGGGGGTATGATGTGTTCTGTATTATCTTTCAATATCTTTTGTGCTAAGTCTGTTTAGCTCTGTTTTTCTGAATATTTTTTGACTAAATGTGAAGATAACCTGCTTGGACTGTTTACTTATAAATATCATAATTAGACAGTCTTACCACACATAGATAACTAAGAACTGTAGCAATTCGGCAACGCCATCCATAGGATTTCATGAGATAACAGAAAGTTGCACAAGCATACTTATTAGGCCTGCTATTGAGGATGAACCACTGTACTGATGCGATAGCAGAAAAGTCCTCTGGCCTTTTGTAACGGTGTTTTAGAAAGCAAAGGAGTGAAGGAACACAAGAAATGGGCTTTGGCCCAGAGCTGCTAGCAAAAAGCATTAGCAGCTGCTTAGTGCTATGTTTGCAAATGCTCTGGTTCCTGTAGAAACACCTAATCCTTCCTGAATTCTGGCCAGCCTTTATGGTTAAGGGCAGACAGTAAAAGGCTGTTTTGGATTACCTGCTTCTTATCTGTATGGTTCATTTTGTGTGACAATGGATCTTCGGCTTGAATTTTAAAGCTTAATTATTCTGGCCACTTATTCGGCATCTATTTACATTGCGCCAAAGACCTTATCTGGTGGGGAACGGAAGGTGGGATGGGAAGTTTGGGTACTACCTTAGCCATAGGGAACAAAACAAGGCAGGGAAAGCACAGGAACCCACAAAGCCCTTAATGCAAATCATAAACTGTCTATAGGCATCCTTGAACTCTCCTATAGAATGTGATACTGATGTATGTCTGGCAGTGGAAGTCTTAAATATCCTTTCAACAGTGTCTGGAGGGATTAGCAGGTTGTCAGAGCAGGAGCTGAGAACTGCTTTCCATTTCAGGGCTGACCCTCTTGGTGCTCCGACCATAAATTGGGTTTTACAGATTCATTTCCTTAGAATCCTACTCAGTCCAGCAAGACACAGTCCACAAAGGCCACTAAACACTGAGACAAACTTAAAAGGCAAAACCCAGAATAAAAGCACACAGCAAACAAACAAGAAGCTTTGTGGTCCACTATTTGAAAAGCTAATGCTGAAATTCGTGGTTTTTGAAGAGATGCCCATTACCCAAAACATACCAATGAACTGAGCTCATTTTGTGGCTGTTTCACTTGCTTAAGTTTTCTAAACTTTGTACATGTACCCCTGTTCAGTATGGTGTTCTGGAAAATATCCTGGCATCACCTTATTGAACTTCGTTGAATCCGGGCCTTAAATACCATCAGTGTTGGATATATCAGCTATAGCAAATAGACCATGAGGCAGGTGCTCTATATTCAAACGGCAGTGCAAGTTCAAGGTATTTGCTGCTCTTAACGACGAAGCCGTGCCACTCATTGCAGCAGCTGCTGCTGAAAGGGTTGTCCTCTTTATGCTGGAGCTGGAGTTTGTCTGACTTCACCATTACCTGGTTTATTTCAGTGAGCAGAAAAATCTTCATTTTTGTCCTGTGGGATTGTTTTACCTGTATTAACTCCTTGACCTGTTCACCACAGAGTCAAGACTAGCATCAATGTTGCTCCAAGGGAAACAGCAGGAGTGCACTGAAGTGGAAAGGGGAGAGAGGCTGCCTGGCACTTTTTGGCAGTAGTTATCTTTTAGCCCCGTTCAAATACAGTGCCTAACTGTACCCGTAGGGCACAGTCAGAGATGTTGTCCAGGCCACAGACAAACGGGGATATGAGGTTATTTTTTTATCCCTCTCACACTTACACGAAGATTATTGTTTCCTCAGACCTACCAACAGGGTGGCACATTTTGTGTCCCCCTCTTCTCAGTTTCAAAATGATCTGGAAAAAACATCTATGAAAATCCCTGAGGCTAATACAGATCATTTTCACAGAACTGTGCCAGGAAGTGATAAAATGAGCAATTATATCACTGCATCAGAGGGTAGGGTTTCACAAGGTGCATGCCTTAGTTAATGGTTTATTACCACTGAAACAGGGAAGAGAGTTTCCTCTCTCCCTTCTGGGCAGGGGTGTTCACACAAACCTAATGCCTGCTCTGCTGTTCCTCTGACCATTTGATGAACCAATTCAGCTCGCTCAACTGACAGAAAATGCTTCTTTTATTTTCCCTGTTTTTCACCTGTGAGACGAACCAGCTCATGCAGGAGTGACAGAGTATTTCACAACATGCAGTCAGGAACCAGGACCATGCTTGGGTTGGAGTGAATCCTGATGGGAACGAAGGGGAAGAAGGGCTCAGTGTGCAATAACATCTTAACATGGGTCAGCTGCAGCCTCCCATTAACGATAGCCATTACTTCTATTTCCTAGATAAGCCCGAGGTCTGTCCCAGTATATGCTTTACAAGCTGTGGTGAGGATAGATGGATGGTTTGCACAATGCTGGAGACCTTTCATCTCCTCTCAAGAAAAAGCTCTTTCTTGACCTAGACAGGAACAACTCCTATGAAAGTTTTAATTTGTTTAAAGCTGCTGTGCAGCTCCTTTGCCCTTCAGGGTCCTGGGAGCTTTGAATCACCAAGGTGTCCGTTCAGATGATGCAATACTTGTACTTGGACACACTGCCAGAGGACGCTGACAAGAGAAAAATCAGGAAAGAACCACGGAAGATTAAATGCTCTCTTTTTATCAGACCTTGTTACATTCATTTGAATTCCTGCCTTCTCATTTATCAAGTTACCTTGTGATTCTTGACTGCTTTGCTTGCAAGCCTACACCAGCTCCCATCCCAGCCCTGGTACAGATGCTGACATCAACTTCCCCCGCCCCGCTGGCACTCACCTGCTATTGCAATAAAACATCACAGAGGAGGAAGGAAATTCAGGGAGTGTCAAATGGCAGCCTGAGCGCCAGCATACCGTAGCAGGCTGGCGCAGTTACCCCTGGCTTTGCTTCAGAAGGATTTGGGGAATGTAACTCCTTTTTTGATTATATTTGGTAGCAAATACTTCTAGGCTGACATTGTGCCTCCTCTTTTGCTGGTTTTTGTGCTATGCAGGTTACTGTTGCTGGTCATGCTTCAAACAGGGCTGAGCACTTGTGGGAGTGATTTCAAATTACTTTCTAAATGTCCTGCTTAGAGGGAGGCATAACATTTTAAAGAGGTAGTTTGCCTTCTAAAAAGGCTTCTAAAGGTTTCCCAACATTAGTGTTCAACTCTCTTGCTCAGATGATCCAGCAAGTTGAAAGATTAGTTTTCATCATGCCTTGACTGACAATTTTGGATTTCCTCCTTTAGCTGCAATTCTTGATGAGAAATGCTCAGAGAGGCAGGACTTGGAAGCTGTATGCTTTCCCAAGTCCAGCCTTCTTGTGACACATTATCAGTCAGTCAATCAATCAATATTGGAACATTGCTCTTTAAATAGGTAATATATCTGCATGTAGCCCAAGCTGTGATACCAACTCCTCCAGTAACCTCTGATCACCAGCTGAATCAAGTTAAAATCTCTCTGTCACAGAAAGGTCTTTGCTATCCTTCTCTCCAATTCCCCTTCCCATCCATCCCCATTTCCACATTCCTCCCTCTCCCTGTTCACTTGTCATGACTTAATTCTCTGTTGTTCTTGTTAGTTGAATTGGCTTATTCTTATTCTGTAATTGGAGCAGTGCCAGAGCTGGCAACAAGGCAAGAAGCAAGGATACATGGTGAAGAGAAGTGGAAAAAAGAATGGGTGAAGAGGCTGGATTTCACTCTTGCCCAAAACGCAACCTAATAGAGAGTCAGAAGGCAGGGTAGGGCACAAAGAGTTGAAAAGCTACATATACAGTGGAGGTAGCAAGTCATGCTGTGCCTGTGTCTGCACAGGATGCTCTAGTCTGAGACGATGGCAGAGAGTATCTGTTTTCCCATCCTGGTTATATACAGGTTCAGGCCAACATGGGAGCAAAGAGCTGACCATTGTTCAATTTCATGTTTTAGGCAGTTTTGGCATGAGCCCACAGGTCTCCAGCACTCTCCGGTCATGCTGTATTCAAGCAACTACAGGAGCAAAGGGTGGTGCGTGGCAGTGGGGAGCACATCTAATTTATATGTCTAAGTTCCCATTAAGTAAGGCCTCTCTTCTTTTACAGGTCAAGTCTCACTCTTTGGCAAAGCACATGGCTTCTCAGGCTCCTGGGAACACCAGTCAGGAGAGCAAACCCCCAGGGAGCCTGCAGTTCTGGTAAGCTCTGTGGACCTCAGCTGGTGGCTGCTGTCATGCTCTCTAGGACTTGCCATATGACTTGCCTTACTTGAGATTTCCCAATAGCTGGACTATCCCATGTTGGAAGGCTGATTAGCTATCTAGTTACAGTGGTCCCACCCCCAAAAAATGACTGAGAAAAACAACCCCCAAGCTCACAGAGTTGGCCGTTTCTCAGCTGCCATGTGGGAACAGAGAGAAAGCCTTTGAGCAGCCAGTTCAAAAGACCTAGCGGTATCTGTGCTGAGGTCCTAACAGGATGACTTCATATTTTCCTGCCCCAAGGCTTTTTAAGCAATATATATGTAAAAGCTGAAGCTGAGCATATTTTAAAACTCATCAGTCCTATATGTAGTCAGTGCCTTATTAGATTTCCAGCAATCCAAAGGGATTAATAGTTAATTTGGAAGCTACCTGGAAGTAGCTTTCTCATTTTATGTTCGCTAGTGTTTTTCCATGTTGCTCCATGTAACTAAGTTAAGTGTTCTGATAACAGTGCTAAGAGCAGTGGAAAAGCCAACATATTAAATAAACTTGGCCACCTCTCATATTTTACATGCCATCTCTTACTCACAGCCTGTAGGTTTAAGCGCCTGGCAGCTTGAGCCAGGGCACAGAGCAGAGTTCTTGGAATACACTCTTTCTTGCTTCATCTGACTCTGAGTTTGTCGACCTTTACTCTTATCTGTTCACCAGGGCAAGAAACAGAGCTTTTTTGCACAGTACTTCAAACACTGATCTGCAGCCCAGATGGTTGGAGGCCTATTGAGACCAAAGGAGAAGAGTGGTTTAGAACTACCCTGGAAAGTCTTTGAACTTCAGGACTGCAGAAGGACTTCAGTACAACAGCAGGGTACTGCCACCACCCACTCCAGCCACTATACTGCCAGGACGCCAAGAAAATCAGGAGAGTTTGCTGGGTTTTTTTCTGGATTGCCAGTACAGTATTAGTCTGAACATAACTTGCTCACTGATGGGTATTATGGAGTTACAGTCATATTTTCTTTTCCACCCTCAGCTGTCAGTTGGGGGTGAGAAGTTGGCCTCCCAAGCTGTCTGCCCTGGAGCCTGGCAAGGCAACATCTGTGGCCAAATAGTCCAGAGAAGAGCCACAACTCATTTGCTGGCTCCTGAGGGCAGGAGCAGGTATTGGGAACAAAGTAGTCTCTTGTTCAGAACAGAAAACTGTTTACTCTTACATTGGTGACACACTCTGGGTGTTGTACTTACCATTCTTACCCGTACTGACATCTCACTGTGTGAGTGCACTCAGCAAGTCCAAAATCAAATTATTTACAAGACATTTACTCATATGTGGAGTTGCTTGATTACTATCTTGATGAGTGCTGTGGAAATGTTAAAGTGAACCACTTTCCAAATGTGAAAGTGAACCGCTTCCAGATCATAAAAGTTTAGTAGAGGGGTTGACCCCTGCAGAGTTTAGTAGCATCACCAATGTGAAGACAGTGTTGCTGTTCTTCTGGTCCTCCGGAAACTCGCTCTCTGTAGCTCCATAAGGTCAGCAAAGCCAGTGCATCCTCTCACTTGTGATCTATGGAGCGTATCCCATCAGAGTTTTTTCTTTTGCGCCTCTGTGAGTGGCAGACACTGCCTGCTTACCCCTGCTTACAAAAAACATGGCTCAGCCCAGCCTTCACAAAGCTCACTCCAGACTTTTCCTGGAATAGTTCTCTGAGTTGCAGGGGCCCCAGTGACATTTTCACCCTGTTATGCTAAGTAGCAGTCAAGGCTCCTACAGTCGGGCACATTGGGCCACACATTTAGTTGTCCATGAGTCGAATACAGTGGCTGTCAGATCATAATCAGGATGGTGCTACAACCAGCAGCCAAATGTCAGTTGACGCAGGACTTCAGCCTCCTAAAAGCATTATTTTCTCTATTTGTAGAAGAGCAGTTTTCTGAATAAAGAGCTCAGCACATGCTGTTTATAAAGTCACAGGAAACTACGCAGAAAAGTGTTTTTGGAGGGAAGCATGTTACTGCCAGAGGAAGAAAAAGCATCTTTGTTTTAAAAGAAAATTTTTTAAAACCCTCAACTTAGTGTCATTTTCTTTGGCTTTCTTGGTACACCCTGGGGTGTTTACCAGTGGGGATGAGAATTTACACGGTTTGGGCCCCTCAGAAAAATGATTGCACTGGTCAAACTACTCAAAATTTGTTTACAGTAATGGCTTCACCAGAGACTTGTGTTTTGGTTTTAAGTAAACAAATGGCATTACAAGTAGGAGGGTGATGACTCCGGTCTGTTATATATAGCGAACACTATATATGCCTAAGATTCCCCTAATACTTTAAAAAGGCCAGTTTAAAAGGACTAAATTGTCACCCTCTGAAACCCTATAGGTTCTAGCTTAACTGCAATATAGTTAATGTATTCATTCTAAAAATAGAAATATTTCTGCTTCTTTTGAACTAGGCCAAATAGCACATTTCAAAATACAGTGTTTTTACTTTTGACATAAATAGCCTGAATTTCTTGCTAATGTTTGCTGATTTCAGAAAACACAGCACTTGGCTATACCTAGAAAATGAAAGGGTGCAGAGTTGGCCAACAGCCTTCCCATTCGTACAAAATCCAATCCCCTGAGCTGGTGTAGACCTCTAAGCTTTTCCATGGGATGAAGGATTTCTGACAATGCCTACCTTTCAGACCCATGCAGACTATTATTCAGGAACAAAGTAACTCATTCTTGAAATGTGCTGCTTCTCCACCTACCCTTACTCATAGGGCAGTGTAGTTGATGAAAGAGTAGACACACAGCCACTCAAAGGCGGGGCAGTCATGGAGCTGTTTCCCTTTGTAAATAATTTCATATAAAACTCTTCTGTAATTTTTTACATCAGTGCGTAGATGCATGTTTCAGTTCTGGTTATGTACACCAACAAATAAAGTCATCCAAATGACAGCAACACAGTGACATACATTAGAATACACTTTTGCAAGAACAGCTGCCTCTCTGGAAACTGAATTTCAGCAGCAGTTCCCTAAGAAATAATAGGAAAAGCACACTGAAATGTTGTTCTTTCTACCTACCCTAATCTACTTCATATTTTCCTTAGTGTATTCCCTCTGTAGTGTTCAAGGCAGATGGAAGGACACTTGCAGGGAGCAGAAGTCACAGCTTCTTCCCCTTGACTCCATCAGTGCTGCAGGCACCATTTGCACAGTGAGCAAGGGAGTGGTTGAGGTTCAGAGGACAGCTGTGTTTGCCTTCTTCCCCTTCCTTACATATGCATATAGTCATCTTTAAGCAAAAAGTACCCACAAAGTCTGCATGAACACGCAGTGAACTAAACTAAAGAGAAAGAAAGTGATATGGTAGACAAACAAGGCTTCCCATGGACAGACACAATCACCAATGCCAACCTCAGCCACAGAGAGACATCAGCTCCCAAATACAGGTGTCCTTCCCCGAGCAATGGGACAGGGCCCCTGGACAAATGAGGTCAAGCCTGGGTCAGTGAAAGGATATAGGTCTTTTAATGTGTAATGAGGCAGAACCTAAAAATCTAATGAAGACAAAGGAAAAGGAGACAGGTCAATGGGGAGCTAATAATGCAGTCCTGAATCTGCTAGATACTACAATGGGGACAAAGCACATTCAAGACTCAGATGTGACAGGGACTCCATTAGCCGAATCCCACTTTTTCTTCGCAATTCAGCAAAATCCCAAACCAGAGGTCACTGAGCCACTCCCAGCATAGGGCCAGGAGAAACACTTCACTTGTCTTTGGGTCTCTGGTTTCTAGTTTGTGCTGTGGTCCTAGAGATAGAAGAGCTGTTCAAGACTGCCTTGGACATGAGGGAAAGCTTTGGGCTTCCTCATGAACTCTCAGATCATACCCATTCCCGCCAAGGTGTCACTTGTTCCCTCAGTGCAGGCCCCTGTGAGAGTCAGGGGCAAGGGCAAGAGAGTGGAGATTAACATCTCTGGCATTTGTGGTAAATCCAGGCCTGACTAATTATGCTTATAAGGGATTAAAAGTACAAAACCTGCATCTAGATGGAGGCATGCTGAAAGACCATGACCGACTTAAAAGAGGGCTTTGAGCTGGAAATCACCTGGGAGATCAGAATCAAAATCCACAGTTGCCTTGCAACCTTCTATAGAGTCTGAAGCTACGCAGAAACTAGCCCAGCATTAGTAAAATAAGTGTAGGTAGTTAATTACTGTTTCATTGGCAATTTCCATATTATTTTCTGTTCCAAAGAAATTGATAGAGCTGTAGCAAATGTGTCACTATATCATCTTTCTGCATAATACTTACATTCCTTCATTGGTGGAAAAAAATGTTGTACTTCCAGAAAATGACAAAACCAGAGATATATAATAAGCCAAGAAATGCAAAATATTCAACAATGCTGCTGAAGAAGGTAAGTGATGCTGATACTACATTCACAGAAAAACCTCTTGTCACTAACATGAATTCATCGGAAAGGCACAAGCAGTGTCACATCTTGCAGAGTCAGATTGGTTTCATATCCCTAGAGTCTGCACTCCTCATTGACCTGTATTTCCAGAATGGCCACCTTTGAGAATCAAGAAGTGGAAATTAGGGGGTTGGATAAATGGGAAACACCCCTACTGATAACTTGAGAAATGGGCTGCGTGGTATTCTCCCTTGAAAATTCATCTGCCTACCCTGAGGTAGTTAGGTGATCAGAAATTTCCAAAGCACCCGTGACTGCCTGACTGGGTCCTTCTTATCAGGTACCATAGTCAGTACTGTCTCCAAATGATTATGCATACTAATGAAACAGTTCTTTGGTATCACTTTATAAATCCAAACAGTTCATGTTAAAAATTGAAATGATGGATGACAACAGTCTTTTCATCTTTCCTTCACGGTATCTTTTAATTCTCACTAACAAAAAAACTCGCTTTCCATTTTGTCATATTTCTGATAGAATCAATGGAAACAGGAGTCAGAGTCATCAAAATGCCGGGCACAAAGCCAGATCTTCACAAATAATAAGCAGCAGCAATGAACAATGAATGAATTTAGCACTTGTGAGAAGTATCAGACCTAACTGAAATCAAAATCAAATCTGTATTTATCTTGCTCAGAAAGCAAAGTTAATACCAGTAGTGGCAGCTCAAATACAGCCCTGCTGCCTTGGAGTGGCAACCAGGCTTGGAAAGGCCACCTCTAAGCTCAGTGACAGCAAGAGGACGTGCTGATACAGTCACTGGCCTGTCACATCTTTGTGCAGCAACCCACTGGTCACACTTCCACCTCATCAGCTGAAGTGCAGTCATTGCATACTGCAGGCCTACATCCCAGGGATGTGATGCTCATTGTGTGTCATCTCAAGCAAACACCCCAAGAAACTCACACAAAATGCACCAACAATTAGAAAAAAAATGAAAGGGAAGGATTGAAAGACATTCCCTTGTCTTTTCTTTTGCCCTGGAGCCAGGCAAAGGTATGAAAAGGGTTGTCGCTCAGACTCCTGTGGCTTGAGCCAGCCATTCCTGTAGCACTGAATTATTTTAATTACCCAGTTCTTTGTGGATTGTTTTAGATTTTACAGTCTTATTACTCCCACTCATGTAGGAAATCCTGAGGTAAGGTTGCACGTACTCTCTGTAATATGGTCTGTCTGATTCTCAGTCCCTGCAGCCCCAAGTTTTGGGGAACACCTGCAGTGTCTGAGGCAGAACAAGCTGTCCTCGACGTGAACCAGGAACTGCTGCAGGGGATCAAGAACCCGATCTGAGCAAACCAGGCAGAAAACATTCATATGAGGAACAGCCCTTCCAAGGCCAGGAGACATACAAGCCACACATCTCCTCTTCTTAATAGCCAAGAGTCAAAAATAGTTGCATTCCTCACATCTACTGCCAAATCATGATCTGACTAAATATTGGCACCTAATGATAACGTAGCACAGCTATTTGTGACCCTCCATAAACACTTCGGATCTCAGAAATCACTTCAGTCTGGAAGTGCTGCATCTGTTAGATGTGAAGGTATATCAGAAAACATAAATATACCTTCTTCTTCTTAAAACAGCTTTTGTTACTTCCCACATTTCCAAAGAGAACATGGCTACAAAGAAACACAACACCAAAGTCCTACAGGGATTGTAGAAAGCTAATATATGGAGAGCTGGCTTTCTTACTCTGAATTGAAGATCACTTAAATTAAATAATCAATAAAAGATATTTTGGTTAGACATAGTAGTTCAGATATCAAAAGCAACAAAGATCTTCTTGCTCAGGGTGGATGATATTCTAAACGTCTCACTTCAAGTTCAGTGAAGCTACCTGATAACACACAGCACAGCAATAAACTTCTGGGCAAATCATTACAGCTGTCTGCAAGGCATGATGTGGAATGAGAACAAACTGTTATTTCAGACATGCAGGTCAGACAGCTTTTCATCTGGTCTTGATTATACAGGAATAGATTCCTCACTTGCATGCTTAGCATTAGGTAATAGACAATAATTAGTATTTTG
>VZRE01013218.1:0-80781 GCA_013396775.1 Cephalopterus ornatus
AACTAGACCCTCAACAACTTGTCCACAGAGGTTTCTACACAGAATGCATCCACAAGTAATAGGAAGAGCAGCTGAGGGAGTTGAGTTTGTTTGGTCTGGAGAAGACAAGGCTCAGGGGGACCTTATAGCTCATAGCAAGGTAGGGGTTGGCCTCTGCTCCCAGTGATGGGACAGGAGGACAGCCTCAAACTGTGCTAGGGGAGGTTGGATGGACATCATGAAGAATTGTTTCCCTGGTGGTTAAGCTTTGGAACGGAAGGTGTTGGAGTCACCATCTCTCAAAGCATTAAGGAAACAACTTGATGTGGCATTTACTGCTATGGCTTAGTTGGCATAGTGGTGTTCAGTCAAAAGGTGGACTCAGTGATCTTGGAGGTCTTTTCCTATAGTGATGTAGCTTAGATTCTATACTTAAATCAGTCTTACCTGGGTGACTAATAAAAAGATTGCAAAATGCTTGGATTTTAATTTATTACAATGAAAAATTCCATAGTCATTGTCAGAACAGGCTGATGTTACTACTGTTTCTTTACAAAAGATGTGTGCCTTAGATCAAAAACTCTGAAGTGAGAAACAGTTCATTCAAGGAAATCCTGAATTCGGTTATGCATCTGCAAAATTGTATTTATTAGTTGTAACAGTGTGCATGTTTTCTCTGTCTATAGATATTTTGCTTTTTTCTAGTTTATAGTATATTACAGAAATACTAAATACTTCTAATCATAATGGAAATTTGATCAGTTTACATCAAGGAAGTTGTCTGAGGTTCACATTTTGAAAAAAATCGAACTCATTTCTATCGTAAGGACCAAAGGAATATTAGAATTTGACTTCTGTAGAAAAGAAATGATCATTACATAGACACTTTGTCTCATGCACCTGCACAGCTAGAATATCTCAGCAGCATTTTTCTTGTTCAACCAAGCACCCCTTGAGCCCTGACTTCAGAGCCCTTGCCTCACTCCGTTTGCTTCCTGATAGACTTTCACTACCTTTGTGAATTAGTTAACTTCTGGAAACAACTTCCTCTGACAAAGCAGAAAAGGGGTTTTACAGGACAGACTGGAATATCTCATTTGGATGTTGGCAGATGAAGCAATCAGAGGAACCAGAATACTAGCCAGACTGCTAAGCATTTATTTATTTGAGAATCTCAATCAATAATTAGGATGGTACTGCCAATATCTATCCATATATGTAATTTTAGCTTCTGAGCTCACAGCCACCCTCTTTTTCTGCAAGAAAATTGCCTTTTGTCCTTAAAGTTCCCATCATTACAATGAAGGATACATCCTCTACTGGCCATGGGCCATGGCCATTGCAGGTATTGGAGGGTCTATTTGCCTCCCATGGTTGTGCCTAAACCACTAATCAGAAAACAGCTGCTAAAAAATAATGTCCCCGAAGCAGAGCAAGGAGGGGAGATGGAGCAGGTTTGAGTTATTTTCTACAGATGCTTCTGAAACGCAGCCTGGATGTTATTGCTGATGTCTCAGAGCAAAGGACAGCCTAGCAGGGAAGGTATGTATTAAGGATTGCTGTGAAAAATACACAGAGGGGAAAAGTAGATCTATCCTGCACTGCTCAGCACAGAGGCTGTGAGCTGCAAGTCACAGGAGTGTGTGACTGGTTTCCTTGGGAATATGTAGTGGTGTCACCTTGCCTAGAGCCCACAGTGTGGAGAGATCCCAGACTGGACAAGAGGACATCTGGGACCAGGGGCATAACACTGATTTCTCTAAAGTTATGCCCATAACTACAAAGTTATGCCCAAGAGAGTACTCTGCCCAAGTGCAAATTCACGCATAGTAGCTTTTGGTCTTCCCAAATCAGCATTCTCTAAAAGCCACTTTAGGAGAGAAAAATCCTACATATTTGACATGTGGGCCGTGTAGAAACAAATACAGCTAAATATGCAAACCAGTACTTTTCAGGAAGGACCATACTATGCCCTGTTGTGAGCTAACAAGTTTTTATTCATGTAGACAATGCTTTTGATGATCAGATTCTATGCCTGAAAAATGGGAGCTACAAACACACTTGAATACTGCTTGAATTATAGTTTTGGAAATACATGTTTTGCATTGGTATAGGAAGAGGTTAAAATTAGGATATCTAATGAAAGGGTTATCTAAAAAAACAGGTTACTAACTAGCTGTCTCTGCCAACAGAACCTCTCCCTCCTTCACCTTCCAATCCTGTAAAGGAACTTTTATTTAGGTTTCCACATTGCTTTGAGATTATGCTTCAGACTTTTTAAAAAAATCTGTATAATTACTGTCCTTTGAAAATTTTGTCTTTGGAAACTGTTTCCTAGCAACAATGTATTTATCATTCTCAGGCAAGGAAATGACATCTTGCCATTCAGATACACTAATTGTGAACCGTTAGGTTTTTTCCAGACAAGGAAATAGCATGCACTGAATGCAGCATTAAATTAGAAGGAAAAGAATTATGAAGGAATAATGGCAAACATGATTGGGAAAAAGGCCCTAATCGTATCTATTTGCATGTGATGATTGAGTTTCTTCAATTGAAGCTGTTGCTGACATACAAAAGCAAACTAATAGTTCCCAGACACCTGAAAAGGACTATTTTAAAAAAAACAAGGAATTAGAATAAGGTAAATTTAATGAATCTTTGCTATAACATTGAAGATATTTTGTAATGGAAGTATAATTCATCTCTCTTTGTTAACATCAACCATGTATCCTCTGCTTGTATCTGATGCATGTGAAGAGAAGACCTATACATATTACCAGCTGGTGACAATAGGTCCTTAATTCTAGTGATAGTCATACAGTACTATCAGAGAGTAACCTGCCAGTAGTCTTCTGTGGAAGGTCATTAAGATGGCATTTTGTCACATTTTGCTCTGTGCTTCTAATGCGTCCATTTTAAAATATTTTCTCAGCATGAACTTGAGAGACTAAATGAGTTAGACTTTAAAAATATTTGAGATTATTCATCATGCTTTATTACTAAACAGGTGAAATAGTATTATCATGACGGCTTATCTTATACCAGACCATTTTGCCCTTCTGATAAATGGGGATGCTCAGCGGGATGGCTGTCCTAAACAGTTGTGCAAATCTCTGTATTTGTATGCGGCTGAGGACAAATTTGTCTGAAGACACAGTGGAGAGCAATTCCTCTAATGCAAAATTACTACTAGAATCATAACATGTTCATCCAGAAATCTATAGATATGCATGGTTTATTATGCTTTGCATTACACTTTTCTGTATATTGACAACAGATTGGGTGCATATTACCAGAAATCATTTGATCTTCAGTGTTCAGCTGTATCATACTGGACTTTGAGGTTTGTATTTTCTCTTTTTTTTTTTTTCCCTGAGCTTCCCTGTCCTTTTAGTGATCAATGAGGCAAACAATTTTAAGTGTGTAGGCAATGAAGACAAAATATATTGTGGTACTATTGGGAGAAAACAAATTGGTTTTACATGAGAGGACAAAATTCATTATTGGTAGAAGAAGAAATACTATTTCTATATTTCCTTTTAATTACACAAAGCATTACTTACAAACTGTGCTCAGATTAATAGTTTGATTGCCACATAGGCAGAAATTAAGTAAAAAATGTTAAATAACTTGCTTTTAACAGTAAAATTTTGTATTTAAAAATGCTCATAAGTATTTTCATCAACCTCTTCTGTCATGATACTTTTGATCAGAGAAGCAGGAAGAAAAAGCAGGATTCAGCTGTGAATCTTCAACCCTGAAAGTTTTGCTATCCCTGAATTGCCGAGTTTAAAAAATCAGTAGAGAAAAATTATTTATTTTATGTTTAAACTAGAGCAGCTTTGTAAAATACGGAAAATACTTCATAATAGCAGTCCTTTCCTGACCCTGATGTTGAAGAAATAAATAATAGCAATAGTCGTCTGTAAAAAACAGAGTTTATAGTGCTGCTTTTAGCATATTTTCATAGCTTTATGGGGAAGCAGCCTTCTCAAACAAAAATCCATTTTATTAATAAACAGATGCACTGATGCTGTGAAAGGCAGCTCCACATGCTCAGTGGTGTTTATCTGGAAATCAGTAAAACTGATGTCAAGCTATTTTTTTGTGTAAACATAACAGCAGCAAGACATAAATTTAGTTTTGATCTGGCGTAACAGCTTGACCAAATGTCCCTGAGCTTGGGCAGTAGGGCAGAATGGGGAACAGAAAATGGTGCCCCTGCAGAACCCCTCCATGTCTGTGGGCTCAGTGGTGTCTGGTTGCACAGACTTGATTTTTCAGCAACTTGTTACATAGTTTTGCCACTTCTGTTGCACAGCAAGTTGGAGGTTATTCCCTGTTCCCTTCCTCTGTGGCCTCAGATCCACAATTTTTCGTTTTTCTGTCCACATCTTTTCTTCAGGCTGATCTCTTCTGCCTGGAATCCAGTGATAGGATGTGTGGGAATGGTTCAGAACTGCACTAGGGGAGGTTTAGACTGGACATAGGAAGCATTTCTTTACTGACAGGGTGGTCAAACACAGGAATAGGCTTCCTAGATAGATGCTCCAAGCCTGTCAGAGGCATTTGGACAATGGCCTCCACTAGGGACAAATCATACCTGACCAATCTGGTGGCCTTCTATGATGGAGAGAAGGCAATGGTCGACAAGATGTCATCTGTCTAGACTTCTGTAAGGCCTTTGATATAGTCCCACATTATATCCTTATCTCCAAATTGGAGAGATGTGGATTTGATGGATGAACTATTCAGTGGATAAGGAATTGGCTGGATGAAAGCAGTCAGAACATTGTGGTCAATGGCTCTATGTGCAGGTGGAGGCTCGTGACAAGTGGTGTCCCACAGGGCTCAGTCTCGGGACCATTGTTTATCAATATCTTCATCAGTGACATGGATAGTGAGACCAAGTGCACCTTCAGCAGGTTTGCTGATGACACAAAGCTGAGTGGTACATGTAACAAAACAGAAAGACAGGATGTCATTCAGAGGGACCTGGACAAACTTGAAAAGCAGACCTGTGGGAACCTCATGAAGTTCAACAACTCCAAGTGCAAGGTGCTGCACCTGGGTCGGGGCAATCTCAGACATGTATACACTGGGAGAAAAAGTCATTGAGAGCAGCCCTGCAGAGACGGACTTGGGCATTCTTGGACGAAAAGCTGGACATGAGCCAACAGTGTGCACTCACAGCCCAGAAGGCCAATGGCACTAAGGGCTGCATCAAGAGGAGTGATCAAGGGAGGTCAAGGGAGATGATTCTGTCCTTCCACTTTACTCCTGTAAGACCCCACCTGGAGTGCTGCATCCAGCTCTGGGGTCCTACAAATAAGATGGGTATGGATGTATTAGGGTGGGTCCAGAGGAGGCTATGAAGATGATCAGAGGGATGCCTATGAAGACAGGCTGAGAGAGCTGTGATTGTTCAGCCTGGAGAAGAGAAGGCTTCAGGGAGGTCTTATTGCTGCCTTCTAGCGCCTGAAGGGGGCTTATGAAAAGGAGAGAGAGGAACATTCTGTACAAGCATATAAGGACAGGACAAGGGGCAAAGGTTTTAAACTGAAAGAGGGCAGGTTTAGATTAGATGTTAGTAAGAAATTTTTTTACTGTGAAGGTGATGAGACACTGGAAAGAGTTGTCCAGAGAAGTTGTGGATGCCCCATCCCTGGAAATGTTCAAGGCCAGGTGGTGTAGGGCCTTGATCAACCTTGAGTGGCATCCTTGTCCATGAGAGAGGGGTTGGAACTAGATGATCCTTAGGATCCCTTTCAACCCAAACCACTCTATGATTCTATAATTCTGTGATTCAATGACATGTTTTAACATTTGGTCAGCCCTGAAGTGGTCAGACATTTGGACTAGATTATTGTTGGAGATTCCTTCCAACTGAGAGAGTTCTATTCTATTCTACTCTATTCCACTAATCTTTTCAGTCATCTTCTCACAAAGGGAAACATTAATTTTGTACATCCTATAAGGATGACCAAAATAAGTCACTGATACTATCACCGGTAACTTCTTGCCATTAGTCACCTGTCTGCTTTTGACTGTAGTGAAGCCTCAGCAACAAATTTCACAAAGCAGATGCTAGGAAGTGACCTGAAAACCACTGGGACATTTGTTTAAATAAGTAGTAGAGGGAAATTTGCATTTCATTTGGTATATTTATTTCATATCCAGTGTTATTCATCAAATAAAGATAATTTATGACATATATTTGTTTAACATACAGTCTTTCTATATGAAATTGGAGTTACCTTGATATGACTAGGTTAACTCTTAGTGTAAAGTTTCTGACTGAAATCCTTAAGGTTTCAATTTTGAAATGGTCTTTCTGGCTTTGCAGTGCTTGCCAACAACCTGTTCTTTTGACAAATGTAATTTCATTTATTTATTGGAAAATTCATGGAAAGGGGAAGACCTAGGCAGAGTCCAAACGAACAATTTAAAAACTGAAGATGTTTACAAAATATGTTCTGCAATGCTCCCCCAGCTCCACCTGAGATGTTGCTTTAGTGTTTTGAGGACACTATTAGATGATAGTGTGTTAAAAAAGCAGAGCTGTTTGAAAAATCAGTGAAAGAGACATGTAAACTGCATAAAAAAAAAAAAGGACGGTTTTGAATTTTAATTATTTGGTAACAATGTTTCAAGTGAGTTGATGGACAGAGAGAAGAAGACTTAAGAAAACCCACTTGTTCTGGCCATGTAAAACTGGAAGTGAACTCTTGATAAAACATTGCAGAAATTGCAGTGTTGAAATAATTAGCCGTTCAGTTTGCAGTCTTATATGAACCCAATAAACTAATAAAAATTACAAGCTCCAAATCACATATTATCAAGTTTATGCTCTTATATATGAAGAGGAAAAAACGATGGTTAAATATAATCATTAGTTTATGTAATTTAATGATCTTCATTGTGTGCAAAATACAGCGAGCTAAAAATACTGACAACGTAATTTAATGGAAATTGCAATTTTCACAATCCTAGGTGATTACTAACAGAATAATATCTGGTGTCAGGATGAAGGTAGAACCAAAAAGGACTTGGCAAGGTAACCTGTTTTAACTTTACCCCAGATTTAGGATGGAATGTCCATCTTTTTTTCAGCTGATGCCAAAGTTACAATGTATTGTCTTTCTCCATTCATTTTCATGGCAAATGACAGGAAAAAAAATGAAACATGCTTTTCCCCCCAATTTAAATACACCAGGAAATCTTTCTTTTAGTTGAAATATTTTCAAGAGTAAGTATTCTAGAATTGATGTGTTTCTGAGACTAGAATTCTACTCTCACTTCTTTCCTGGGTACATAAAAAGGAAAAAGCCATTCAGGAGGTACCTGAGCCAACTTGTCTGCAGAGTGCTTCAAGGATGGCTGATGAGGGATTCTATGTATTGAACAATCTATTGCAAAAATCTTCTGTGCTGCTGACAAAGCATCTACCAGTAACTAATTGCAGGCACAGGAGTGACTAGAAGGGATCCATGTGAGAAGATGAACCCATTAGGTCTCACCTTGCAATTGTCAACTGATAACAGGGCTCAAAAAATATTTTCTCCAAGACTCAAAAGAAAGATTACAACAGTTTTGAATTTTATTGACCTTGTCCATTCTGATTTTTTTCTAGTAGAAAGAAGACTGGCTGTTTGAAAATATTCATAGTCAAGATAAAACATTTCATAATGTAAATGCAAATTGTCTTGCATTGTACTTTTGAGTACAGTTGCGTTTTTGTGGCATCTATTCTGCACCTGGTTTTTTTCTCATGATACCTATTCACTCTAAGTTACTGTATTTTATCTCCCTTTCTTAAATTCTAGTTACTTCACTGACTTCAGTTCAAGCCTTCAGATGAACTTTAACGTCCTTTCATGGCCTACCAAAATTAAAGTTGGTCAAGGACATTGGAGGAGAAAATAGTGTAAAATCAGTGCTCCATTCCATAATCATCTCATATGCAGGAGTAAGAAATTCTGTGAATGCTTTGCTTTACATTCATGCCTGAGATTATTTTCAGAAAGTGAGCTTTCAGGGAAGAAAGCAGATGGAAGCTCCAGTGATGCTCAGAGGGAACATATCCGCATAGTACAGTGCTTCCCTCCAGTTGTGCTTGACTTTGAAGATCATGTTCAAGAGTAAAACAACTGATAGAGCTGGCTGGAGTCTTTTATTTCTTGAGTCTTATTCATGATAGAGCTTTCCCTGACTTACAGGTTTTTCTTAGGAAAGCAGAAGTTACAAGTAGCTGCTAGGGTAATATAACAATATGCTGGTGGAAATGGTTTGTCCCATGTTAACTGCATGAATTTCCACTATTGAAGCCTCAGTATCCCATCTGCAAGAAGCTGAGCATTGTTTAGGAGGTATCAGCTACCATTAGCAGGGAGGATCCTTCTGAAATAAAATAAAAATCTCTCAGGATGAAATTTCCTTATGGACTAGCACTAGTAATGACATGTCTCAAGGGCTGAAAATACCTCTTTGACAGTATTTAATGTGCTTCCTAGGATAGTGGGTACTTAATTCAATTTCTCACAACACTTTAAACATAAATTAGCTGATTGGTCTCAGTGGACTGGAGGCTATGGTTTTAATCTGCAAAATTATCAGGTCCCTTTCAGAAACAAAGCATGAGCTAATCAAACCGTGCCAGAGTGAGCTGGAATTATGTAGAATTTCACAGGATTGGACTGGTTGACTTTTCATGAAACATGTACTGGTTTTGGGAAAGTTTATGTTTGTCACCTTCTGACTAGATCAGTTCTTATCTCCAAAACCAGCTCATTTTTCTAATTGTTAATTTATCTATCTTAATTTCCATCATAATCCAGTTTTCGTGTGCTGTTCAGACAAGGTTCTGTGCATTTTTTTTTGTTCACTGATAGTTTTCCATTTCTATGTAAATCAGTTTTAGTTTTGTATAAACTATACAACTATACAAGAGACATGAGCACCAAAACTTTGTCATATGTTTTCTGCATAATGATTGGGACTAAAGTTTACAAACTATAAAAGAACCTGAAATATTAACATGTTAATAACCAAATCTACACTAAAACTTCATCAGTTTGGTGCCTCCCAGAAGGATTTGCAGATATCAGCTATCTCAAACTTTTGAAAGCCTGATATTAAAGGTGTATGTACTTTATTTTTGAGTGATGCTTTTCCAACTGAAAAGAACCCTTATTTCCTCATATTTTGAATATTGCATGCCCCCAAACACATAGACGAATACATCAAGGGAATTAACTTTTTCCGTATTTGGCCAAGAAGCTGTGTGTACTTTTTCCCTACCTATGGGCTCTAATGAATTTCATCAAATCTTTCTCACTGCAACCTGACTTACTTCAACATGATCTTTCTAGAAATGACACCTGGAAACCACATGAACATTTGAACTGACATTGAATTTATTTGTTGGGGAGCACTCTTGGACAACATCCATTTATATTGAAATGTGAATGAAAATATTTCCTTTGAACTGCTGATTCAGTCAACAAATTTTAAATATTTTGGGCTTCACGCAATTTAAAGCATACACACTAACTGAATTAACACAAACTGGCTGACTGGTACAATGCAAATGGTTGAAGAAGAAAAGAGACGTGTTAAAGTCCCTGGTAGATAATTTTTAATGGTGAACTACTGTTAAGAGTGGCTTTGTAACAATACAGATCTTTTGTTCTCTATGCGTATGTGTCTAGGTTTAATAAGACAGAAGTGTTCTGCTAAGGAGGATGAGTTATGAGGAAAAGACCAAACAAAAACTCCTCCCTCTAAGCAATTGTAAGTCTGAAATTAAGAGGCTCCAATTGAGAAAGTGTGGAGAAAAGAAAAATAACAGCCCTTTATTAAAAGATCTGTACTGGCAAAACAACAACAACAACAAAACACAGAGAAAAAACAGACCCCACCAAACAATAATCCTATACCCAAAAAAAAAATTCCCTTAAAAAAAAAAGGTAAACAGTTCAGTTTGCACTTTTGGCCCAAATCTAACCACAGTCAGCAGGGGGCGCTGTTGGATCGCTGGCAGAGCAGAGCCTGCAGTGCTCTGTGCTGGCCAGCAGGGGGTGCTGTTGGATCGCTGGTGGAGCAGAACCTGCAGTGCTCTGTGTTGGCCGGCAGGGGACGCTGTTGGATCAGGCGGTNATCAGGCGGTTGCTGTGCAGGGCCCCGGGTTTGCAGAAGGGGCCCGGGGATGGAGATCTTCACCCCCGAGGAAGGGGGCAGGGAGTGGGGAGGAAAGACAAAGGTTCGTTCCCAAGAAAACTCACGCAGTCTGTCTTGGTGGTGATGTAATCGTCCCTTCTTTCAATGGTGTTCACAAGAAGAAAACTGCAGCCAGGTAATCAGGCTGAGAGCAAAAACAGAAAAACTCCAGGGCTGCTTCTTCAACCCACACTTTGTTTCTGTCCCCCGTAACCAAAACCTCACCCCTTCCTCTCCCGGAGAGGGATGAAACCAAAAGGCCAAAAGACACTCCTCCCCCTCACAGCCTTTCCAAGGGCCATCAGCTTTGGAATGTCAGGCCTGGGCCAGTTTCTTCATGTTGTTAATGGCTCACTCAACCTCCCTCACAGCAGCAGGCAGGGGGAAAGGGAAGAAAAAAATTCCTGCCCAGTTTTCAGCACACTTGAAACCTATGACAATATGAGATAGATATCTTGACTGTGTAGAAAAAGAGGTAGCTAAACATATTTTTTTGATAATACTCAGCTGAATTCTGGGCTGTTAGAAGCAAATTCTATATGTACATACATATGGAAGACACTCTCTTATGCAGAAGTTAGAATTAATTATCAGTTACTGCCAATATTACCCCTTTGAGGATGAAAAGATCAATTACTATGTCTTAGGAAATTGTCATTCTAAAGCTGAAATAAGTAGTCAGCAAAGGAGAAATGATGAGTAAAGTGAGCAAGTGTTAATAATTGCTGTAAAAAATAAAATGCGACACAGTAAAGTAGTCAGGACAAAATGCAAGGGTGACTTGCTGAAGACTACTGGCCTACAGATGTGTGCAGAACCATTTATTTCAATAGAGTTCACTACTACTGCAGTACCCGCACATGTGGGGGTGGGGGTGTGTGTGTGCATGAGTTTCTATATATTTATAAATATGTTTACTACACTAAGTAACATCCATTACAGGCCTCTGGTCCTGGCAGCAAGCCCCCACGTGAAAACTTGATCATAGCAGTGACTTAAAGTTACAGTTGAAGTTTTAATAAATGCTGACACCCTTTATGGTTCAATTTGACTTATTGTGAAGAGTATGGGCTCACATCCTCTTCACAAAATGAGAGATCTTAGTATACCTGGATCAGACAGCTGATGAGTATCTTTCCTGGGACTCAGCTGTTTGCAGCAACAGGCAGCACTATTGGTTTTGCACGGTTTTAATATCATTACATTCTTATACAAGTGGTATATGAGTGTCACAGAAAGGAAGGAATTCAGACAAGAGATTTATTAAGAACAATTAGTGCCAGAATTAGAAATGAGACCTCCTCATCCTGAGTCATTTCCTTCCATACCATCTCCAGTATTTGTATATTAAAAAGCAACAGGTTTTCAAATCCATTTTTAAATTAAACTTTGCTGGATATCCTAAATTACGCACTTGTGCAGTGCTGCATAGCTTATTTTCTTGGAGTTCAGGATTGATCTTCATTTCAGCGCTACAGGACTGAATGAATCCATGTTCGAAATCTGTAACTCATTCTCACAGGGCTTTCTCTAACAATTTAATAGCGGTAATAATTTACCTAAGTTAAATTCTATGGCTAAAATTCCAGAGTAGTGTAGATTACTTCCATTTGTTACAAATTATTGCTTCTGTTACTGCACAAATCCTCCAGTAATATCAGCTGTTTATTGTTAATGAAAGATATTACTACATTAAGAAAGCAATTAATTTAGTTTCTTTTGCAAGTTTGCCATTAAAAAAATGACTAATTGGTATTAGAAACAATGAATTGAAATCATTTGACATAATCTGCTATCTCCTGTAAGTTTAGTGTTAAGTAATTTTCATTTCACTACCAAAGTTTAAGATTCTTCTGGGGACCTGTTGTGTTGCTAACTCACATCATTAATTATGTTCAGGGTTGAGGGAATTGTCCTGCATGTACCAGGCAAATAAATATCATCCTTAAATTTTCAGCACAATATTCTTTCATGACATCGTTGAAAAAGTATTTTCTATGCCATTTTTCCCTATCTCTTTAATAAAAGACATTCTATTAAATAGAATATTTAATATTTAATATTAATATTTACCATCTCTTCAGCTTTCTGGTAGATAGTAGTAGTTTGTTTACCCATGTACTGTGAGTACCCTGGAACTTACCTTCACTGATGTTGACTTTTTGTAACACAGCACAGGATGGTTTTAGCGTAATTAACACCAAGACAACACGCTGGCACCAGCAATTGATCTTGCATGATAGCTGGATAGCTTGCATAATGGCTTTGCACAGTAGGAATACTGATTGAATTTTAGGTCTTATCAGGGTGGGCTATCTTGCCACAGCAAACTAACTTGTAATTTTGTAGTCTTTTTGCCTGCAAAAAAATAATGTTAGTACTAATGAAATATCATGTTAGTACCTATAGAAAAAGATACATGAAACTCCAGAATTTTTGAGAGCTTGAAAAAAAATCAGTTCAATGCTGTGTGATTCTATCTGTGGGAAATCCATGTAAACAACGTAAACCACTTCTATGAATCAAGCCCCTAAAAGCAAATATGCTTCTCTGACACTGAAGAGCAGTGTTCACTCACAAGTTATGGAAAAATAGTGAGATAGTAAAGTACGAGTGTTTTGTGAGCAGCCTGACAATCTTTGACTAGAGACAATAAAAAGCACTTGGTGTATTGGGGAAAAAAGTCAGGAATACAGCTGAAAAAATGTCCCCCATTCTTGCCCAAACCCCTTGTCAGGAAGAAGACTAAACTAGCTAAAAAAAATCATGAGTAGAGAAAACGATTTGGGCACTAACAGTAAAGTGACCTTATTATCATCTCTTTATATATCAGTTTTTTAATAGTCTCACTGTGAAATGAATTTCTGATCTACTGTGTACAGCATTAACCAGGCACAGATTACTAAGATTTGATTTTTGGTTTTTAAAGGAGCTCAAGCACCTGCTGAGTTTGTTTCAGCCGCTTGGTTTCCATGCCTGAAGCATCAATTTACGCCATGAAAAAAGATATATATGACAGAAAATCATTCAGTTGGTAACTACAGGCCTTGGAGCAAGCCGAGAGGTATGTAATAAAGACAAAGCCTTTAATAATTTCTAAGAGCAAGAAGAAAAGTAACTGCACAAGATTCAACTGCTAAAAATATTCAACTGTTCTTGTTAAGGTGAAAAAATATGAAGGATTGTAAATCTACAAGTAGAAGATATACTAGCCATAAATTTTAGGGAAGAAAAGAAGAAGAGAAATACCTCACTTATACTTTTCTTTACGAATCAAAGCTAAGAATAAAGAGTAATGCTCATTTAAGTTTTCTTTTGGAAAAAAAAAAGTTAAAAATAGTAACAGGAAAAGTAGAAAACTTTTTATTTCCCATAAATATAAAAACCACCAGAAAAAGGGCAATGATGAAATATTTTTCTTGACCTGTTAGTTTTACCTTTTATGTCCACTTTGTCGACATATTCTGCAGTTACATAAAGTGTCTTGTGTCAATAAATTGCTTTTCTTTTTCTTAAAAAAAAAAGTTATATTTAAAGCAAAAGCAACTAAGATTTAAAAGGAATGTTTCTATTTAATAATGTGATGGGTAAACTCAGTTCATAAGCCTTTGGATTCAATCGCTATTGGAATTTCCTGTGACATGGTGTAGAAAACTAAACCTCAATGCTTGATACCACTAAATAGAGAGATCTTAAAAGAACCCCAACACATATGAGTGAAAATAAGGGATCACCTTCACTGAAAACAGAAAAAGTTTAAGGTGATATTTTTCAAAATAAGATAAGCAAGCAGCATGTTACATGCAGAAGTGGCAGACAGATGTAGGAAGAAGAAATACACTGGTTATGGAAATGCTGTATTTACTAATAAGAGTAAGAAAAGAAATTTCTATTAAAATATTATCTAAAGAAGTTCATGAAAATACTCAAAGAAATAATTTTAGCTTTTCCTTAAAAAATAAAGAGATATGGAAAAGATATTTTCTGCAAAAAAAAGGAAGTCTATCAAATAGCTTTTATTGAAAAAAAAGTCAATTAACACGTTCTATGGGAGTCTGTGACAGGGGGTTAAATTTGCATAGACTGTGAGTTAAGTGTATTTATGCCCACTTTTCATGAAACAGTTGACACACAGCAACTTGTCAGCCCTTGTGCCTAAACCTTACTGCACAATTCATTAGTTTTATTACTGCATGAGAGTAGTTTATTCATTCCAGTTAGTGCTCATACATGAATAA
This sequence comes from Cephalopterus ornatus, assembly GCA_013396775.1. Taxonomy (NCBI): domain Eukaryota; kingdom Metazoa; phylum Chordata; class Aves; order Passeriformes; family Cotingidae; genus Cephalopterus; species Cephalopterus ornatus. The sequence goes on from VZRE01013218.1 coordinate 14,439, forward strand.
TACAAGAACTTCTAGTGGACTATACTGGGGAAAAAATTGTTTGATTATATGCACCATGTGACAGGCAGAATGTTTGACATTTTATAGGATGGTGAGATGTTCCTATCATACAGACTTACATCATTATTATTGGTGGTCTAGAGTACATGAGATTTTTATTGCACAGCTAGCATCTGTTTTATTATCATCTTCTTAGAACAGTATGTCTTTGATCCACAGCATTTGTCAAGGGAATGGGAAAACCTCCATGTTCCAAGCACTCTCTTTAGCTGAAACAGGAGCAGACAAAAGGTTGAGTCACTGGAGGATCAGAGACCCTTCACCCATGAAACTGTTTGTAAAGTGACAGATTTCTTCATAATTAAAAAGCAAATTGTTTGCCATGAGAGATTATAGCAATTTTTTACTTGATAATTGGGTTAAAAGACAAAAGCTGAACAATAATGCAAAACCAGCTGTGAAGGATTTGGAAGGCAGAGAGAAAATTATTTTGGGCAGCAACTAAATGAAATGAAAGAAACAAGGGAGATTTTTAAGCAGGATCTGGGCAGGGAGATAGATAGGTGCCCCTGTTTTTAACCAAGAACAAAATTTGGACTATGTAATAGAGATGTTTTCTCAAACCCTTGAAGAAAGGGACATTCTGAATTTAGGAAGATGATTAGCTATCAGAATTATGTAGCTGGAATATACACAGCTAAGTTGTGGTATGCACTGGATATACATATTTGATTTATCGAATGTTTCTGCGGCAAGAAGAATCTCAAACTTTCCTACTTATTTCAGAATTTCTGAAACAAATTTAAATCAGTGACAACTTTCATTCATTTTACAAGAGAAATTTCTTCATTCCTTGTAATAGTGGCAGAGAAGTTCTGCTCAAAAATTCCAGAATCCAGATCAGGACTCCAGAGTCTGGTATGTGACGTAGACTTGCTTCCAAGCCAGGTTCTTGCTGTCTTTACAGGAGAGTGGTAAAGAGTAGAGGCATGCTATTCATTGAAGTATGAAATGAAGGTACAAGCTCTTTTGGAGAGATAAAAGCAGCCCCAGATTTCACCAAAGTTTCAGAAGGAGCTTTTAAAAGAACAAATGTAAAAAATTAATTTCTTCCATACAGTTCCTGCAGTCCCAGTTCAGGTATACTTTTAAGCTGAAAGTATTAAACTTCCACAAAAACTAATGTAGATGCTGCCATTCTGATTATATAGCTTTTTGTTAATTTCTGATAGGTATTACAAAATTCTTCAGTTATCTTTTCAAGGGCCTGTCATCTTAAATTGCTTTGTAGCTCAGCACGGTAAAACTGAATATACGTTCTTAGACTCGTGTCTGTTTGCAGTTTGAGCCTGAGGTCAGCAAGGGTGGTTGCTGAAAATCTGTGTGGGATGGGAGAGCTACATTTGAGCATCTGGTGGGATGATGAAAACAGCTACCTGAAACGTTGCCACTGAGAGGCACTGCAGGGCAGGATGGTACAGTACTGCTTATCCTCTCTTTTCCTCTTTTTCTATAATTTTTGAAATGAAACTATGGGTCTCATGCATTGATCTAAGAGTTATAGCCTACTTCTTGCATAACTTCTGTTTCTATCTAAGTCACTAACTTCTCAGAAACATAAACCTGAATCATCCTCATTCTTAAAGCAGAATGGATTTTACCTTCCCTCAGCTAAGCGTGGTCCCTAGTGTTGCCCCAGACCACACTGCAGGAGTATTTAGAGCATACTCCTGCTCTCCTAAGGACAGATCATATCTTAAGCATCCCCACATCTGCCTTGACTATCTGTTCTCACGTTTTCAAATGCCATTTTGAAGACAAGCCAGGCCCAAGGGCAGAGCAGAAATTTGAAGTCCACTCCAAGACTAAACTCACCTTGAACCAAAACAAGAGAAAGAGGATAGTCTTCTGTTCTCACAGCATGGACATAGCCAGCTTTGCTGTCCTGGTCCTCTCAATTACAGCTGGGCTGTGCACATGTTCTTCTCTTCAAAGCAAAGCATGTTTGGAAAGGATGCTCACTGATTTCACTGCAGCTGGCAAGAGGCCCACAATGAGCAACCCACTCTGCATTTGTAAAAGAGCAGCCAGCATTTACACTCTCACTGAAACCACAGGGTGCACAAGAGCTGAGTGCCATATGCCTGTCACTGGGCTTTTCTTTCCGGTAGATGTGCATGATGCAAAAAAAAAAAAAAGTTCATTTTGAGTGACAGTTTGATGATATTTTTGCAAAATTCTCCAAAAATTTCACCAAGGTCTAGGTTATTTTCTCATAGATGATTGCTTTTATCAATTGCCAAATGTGGCCAATGCAACCATCAATTTCAACAGAGCACAAATCACTGACACGGATCTGAGTACCTACCAATATTCTGCAGATGTGGTTCTAGCTGCTATAGTTCATGTGTGATGTCTTATCTTTAAAGTTTATAGACACACTTCTTGAAAAATTGCAGTCAAATTAAAAAGATAATAAAAAAACCTGAACATGCTGTGTTTTTCAAGTGCCCGGCCAGAAGACAGTTCTGGGCTAACATCTTCCCCCTACAACAACTCCCACTCTTGAAAGTATCTCTTGCCATTTTTTTTCTTGTTTGATGTTGTAAATCAGACACCCAAGAGACAGAGGGGAACTAGGACAGGCTTTTCGAGTGCAACAAAGAGCAAATGTAACTGGGTGGCCCAATGGCAATTCTCAGTGTCTCAAAGATTAGAAAGCAACACTTTTTCTGAACTGGCACAGAGAGGAGGGGAAGGTGGGGGGGCAGGGGAAAGAAAAATTTAATATCTATCTGTAATTCTTTTTACTTCAGCTAAAGGCGTTGCCATGGGAACTCCCTGCAGAGGAGATGGGGCACTGGACCTGACAGTTTCTGGGAGCTGTTTCAGGCACAGCTGACTGGTTTCTTGCGATATTCATAAAGAGAATTAAAATATAAGAAATGTTTTATTTGCTTGTACTTTCAAATAAAAACTACTTAAAGCCATAAGTTGTCAGCTTTGCCTGCCATGATGTCTATTATCTTCACTCATTATTACTAGGTCAGTGTCTCTAGAAGAAAAATGGAGTGGAAAAATCATTGGACAGACAGTAATTGAAAGCTTTTATGCTGCTGCTCATTCTATACACACCAATGTGATTCCTCAGCACACAATGAATATTGGTATTCCTGAGAACTGGCACACAGTCCTGCTATGGTAGTTGTTAGATTACCTGACAGATGATTTGACACTCTATGGTTTATATAATACAGCCTGTCAGAAATGAACATGTACATATTTTCTGAGTAATGAGGGAAGAAAGCTCATCATTGTTCCTAGGGATATTCTGCAGTGGTACACCAGCTCTGAATACAATCCAGTCAAAAATGCAAGCAGCAAAACACTTATTTGTGGTTCAAGAAACCTTCTTACCTTGCCATGTGAATTAAAGTGTGAGCAGAAGTCTTGAAATTATTAATTCGTAAGATCAATGGGAGATGGAGCCTCTAACCATTAATACCAAATATTGTATTAGCCCAGTCAGGCTTCAAAGTAAATTAAATATGTAATGTGAAAATCGCTTTGGTGAAAAGAAGGCATGAGACTGAATGCAATAACTGGAATCAGCTGTAGTCTGGAGGACAGGTTGCCTAAGCATATTCTAAGGGCAGAAGAGTTCTGGTAATTTTGTAGAAGACCTGATAATATCCTTACTACAAAGAAACAGCCTGTTCGCTCACAAATTTAATCTGACTCTTCTTATGCTCCTTCAGGTTAATTTTAAAATATACCAGAATTGCTTCAGAGAAGTAGAACAGGTTTTGTCAAAGATTGTTTTACTTGGTGGCTTCTCAATGGTAACAGTTAGTGTGGCCAACTAAAAGGATATTTAATTAGTTTGTTGCTGTGGTGGTAGATTTTGAAATTTGTTGACCTGTTGGTAGCTTTTGAAATTTTATTCTTCTGCAGAAGGTGGTCTCTAATATTTGAGTTCTAAAACTTCAAAAGCTCTTGAAAGGATCTCAGAATGAATTATAAATATGGACCTCACTTTTTCCCAGTAACTACTATAAGAGGTGGGCAGGGGTCCTGGGTATATACCAGGATATCCTAGAATAGCTACTTTTATTCCAGAAGAAAAACTTTGAAGAAAAATAAAAGTTATATTATGAAATTTCAAAGTATCTATATTTTCCAATTTTACCTCCATGATACTCACAGATCTGGCAGGAGGTGTAAGTAATTTCCTAGTTGGAAGAAATTACTCTACCATTACATTTATCATGTTTCTTTAGCTCAAGGTTTATTACCTGTAATTCTCATAGTAGGAATCACCACTATGGAAGTTTTCAACCTCCTTTCATACCTCCTTTCTATAAAGGATGTATTATGCTGCTGCTTAATTAATTTTTACCTTCAAATTAAAACAGGAGCTCAAGTATGAAAAAAATTCATGTGAGGAGCAATTAATGTATATACTTGACTCCAGATTCTCAACCTCATATTTCCATATCCCACAAATTAATGCAGAGAATTTATTTCTCATGTATATAAAATTTTTTAGAAGTTTTAAAGAAGAAATCTCTATACCACTACTGCAGTACAGACTTCAAACTTAATATTTCATATTTCTCAACCCTTTTTGAGCATTTCCAGGTTTATATTTTTTTGTTGGTTGTTTTGGTTTGGTTGGTTGGGTTTTTTTGTAACATGAACTACCAGTCTTGAGTAGGAAAGGAAACAAGGAGAAACTGTATTTCACATTGACACATCTTTTTAAATGTCTTGTAAGTGCTGAATCATAGAATGATTTGGCTTGGAAGGGGACCTTAAATGTCATCTAGTTCCAACTCCCCTGGCATGGGCAGGGACATCTTCAAATAGAACAGGTTTTTCAGAGCCGCATCCAACCTGGCCTTAAACAGCTCCAGGGGTGGAGCAGCCACAACAACTTCCCCGGGCAACCTGTTCCAGTGCCTCACCCCTTTCACAGTAAAGAATTTTCTTCCTAATATCTAATCTAAACCAACTGTCTTTCAATTTGAACCCATTCCCCCCTTGTCCTGCCACTACATGCTTTTGTAAATAATCTTGCCTCATCTTCCTTTAAGTTTCCTTGAGGTACTGGAAGGCTGCAATTAGGTCACCCAGAAGCCTTCTCTTTTCCAGGCTGAACAATCCCAATTCCCTCAGCCTTTTCTCATAGGACAGGTGTTCCATCCCTCTGATCAACTTCATGGCTCTCCTCTGGACTTGCTCCAGTGAGCCAATGTCCCTCCTGTGCTGGGGACCCAGAGCTGGATGCAGCACTCCAGGTGGGGTCTCACTAGAGCAGAGCAGAGGGGCAGAATCACCTCCCTGGCCCTGCTGCCCCCGCTGCTTTTGATGCAGCCCAGGATGCACCTGCCTTTCTGGGCTGCAAGTGCACACTGCTGGGTCATATCCAGCCTCTCATCCACCAGCACTTCCAAGCTCTTCTCGGCAGGGCTCCTCTTGATCTGTTCATTCCCCAACCTGCACTGATACCTGAGATTGTACTGACCCTTGCACTTAGTGTTGCTAAACCGCATGAGATTTCCATGGACCTTCTCAAGCCTGTTTAGATCCCTCTGGATGGCATCCCATCCTTCAGGTGTGTCAACAGCACCACTCAGCTTGGGGTCATCTGCAAATCTGCTGAGAGTGCTCTTAATCATTCTGTCTATGTCATTAATGAAGACATTAAATAATCCTGGTCCCAGTACCCTTGAAGCATAAAATCTAAGTGGCTGGAACAAAAGTTTGGATGACTTTGAATTGTGAGATAGATGCTTACTTTAAGCTGCAAAGGAAATCTTTGTACCTAGTCTTATTACTACAAAAAAAGATAATAAATGAAAACCAGAAAAGATAAAAAGGAGAAAATGCCTATCGCATTCATAATTAATAGATTAATATTCTGATACTTACACTGGTTTACTAATATCAGAGTTGTGTTATGGTCACAGCTCAACAAATACAGTGGCCACAAGCTAAAGACCAGTGTTTGACAATGAACAAAACCTTAGCATTTTTCACAGAGGTGGCAAATTCTATTAATAAAGTATTGGTTGCATGTCATATTCTACTGGAGTGCAACTGTGAGCTTATGAAGATATGTAATTATTATCATCAATTATCTATCCATATTATTTCCAATTAAAAAGGATATTCTTTGATTATTAGATAGATCTGAGCAAAAAGATAGATACCCAATCTCACACCTGTTATTTTCATTCCTGAAGCAGACAAATCTTGCTTTATGAGTAATGATCACATGTTCCCACATGCGGTTTTATTATTCTCCCTTACACTGTGTCAGAGCTTCCTGAGAATAGTGCTGGTTGGATCTACATGAAGAAATTGATGCAGGCTGCAATCAAAATATAGAGTAAATAAAATGCACCTGCAAAAATCTCAATAACTACCATTTTGAATTCATCTTAAATAAATAAGTCTGTATAGGAAACATATAGGATTTCATTCTACATGTAGCAATGGTTGTTTATAAGTATTTCGCAGCAGCAACAGGAAAAGAGTGAAATAACCTTCCATAGAAAGCTGCAATATTTAGGGAAACAGCCTTAAGATCACCCGTAGCATGGACTAAAAAAAATATAAATAAAAAAAAAAATCTGTTTCTAAAGAAAGAAGAACACCTTGGAATTATTAAAGCTTTGGAGGTTTGGCTCAAGTGTCTTTTGTCTTTGCAGTAAGTCAGAGGAGCATTTACTTCACCCAAATCTCCAGCGTCAGTGAGAGCATTTAACAGTGGAAAATATTTATTATGAGAAAGTTTCTTTAAAGGTTTGTAGCTACAGAACAGTGCTACACCAAGCAGAAACTGAAAGATTTTTCTCTTCACTGGAGAAAATATTAGATTCACTGGAATCTAATACTCTGTTTTAATTTCTAATGTCTTCCTGCACTGTTATTCTTACATTACTTCACAGGTAATTGACAACCTTATGAATTTGCTGGCTACACAACTGTTGCCCCTTCAGTGCTGATATTGGTCATCTAATGAGGTTCTGACTTTTACGATTTGCTACTAGTTGTAAGAAATATTTTTAGTTCGTGGCTAGCATTAGAGGTAAAGGTTTAACTGCACTCTTTAAACTATCACAAGCAGAAAAAGGAAAGCAAGCTGTGAAAAATGCTTTAAATTTATATGGTCTCCAGAAGATTAAGACATCTCAAATTAAACATACCCACAAAACATATGAACAAGAGGAAACAAATGAAATGTACAAGTGTCAACTACATGTGTTTTATTAATGCTCTTGTAGCTTCCCTGTTTTAGTACTTTTGGATGTACAGCAATCCCCACAGTGATCATTATTGTAGATACAAAGTTGGTGTTGTTATAGACAATTACAAGTTATGGAAAAATAAAATATTTTACACATAAATATAAATGAATGAAAAATACATATAAATAAGTTTTTCAAATGCAGTTATTAAAATAAAGGAACTCCAGAATTTAAATCCATTTAATCTGATCTCTTCGTCTGCTGTGTGGTACAGCCTTCAGGTATAGGATTGATTTTTTTTTTTTCACAGTTCCCCCTAGAACAGTGCAAGTCTCTTTCAAAAAATGCAAGCTTTTTTATTTGGAATGCTCTACTTTTTCATGTCTTTAAGACTGATAGTTAATTTTTTTTTGACCTAGTTCTTCTTCATTATTGATAACACAGATATTTGAAACTTCTTCATTCAAGTTTCCTGAATCAAGCATCAGGAATTCCATCATTTGCAAGCCAGACTTTTCTTGTCTGGAAACCAGATCTGTCACAAATGAGACGATATACAACTCATAACAGATTATTCCATCAATTCAGTCAGACTCAGTAAAATATTTCATTCAATGAAATATTTTAATACACAAAAAGGCTGTAATTGGTTCTAAATTTCTGAACCTAGTTTCGGCTTACTTTAGTTTAAAGACCTGTCTTAATGTGTGCTGCTATATTTTTCTTACATAAACTGTAAAGTGCAATCAGAAATGCGCTTTTTAGGTGAGAATCACAAGTGGACTTGCTAGGAATGACATGACACAGTACTCTATAAAACAAATATTATTGAGCTTATCAGAAATTACTTTAGAAGAATAAAAAGAAAAAAAAACAAAAGGAAGTGCAGTGGCATCAGTATGGGGTTGATGATTCAGACTGCATCCATTTCTCAATGAGACTTAGACTGGCTTGCCCTTAGTCTTCAGAATTTGGGTGAAGAAGACAAAATTGGTTGCTCAGTTTGCAATATTCCCCTATGCTTGCTACTGTAATACCTAATTCTAGAAGCTCTGTTTGTGTCAGAAACTGTTAAGCTTCCAGCAGCAATAAGTGAGCACGAACCTAACTTTTTTTGCTTGGGAGTTTACCCAGTCATATCTAATCAAGCATAAGTGTCAGGAGGATAGTCTTGCATAAGCAAGCACTTTTGTAAGCTCAGTTGTTCTTGAGGTCGGATAGGTAAGTGAAGGTCAGAGTGAAAGGCAAGACTTGTGTGGAAGAATTTATCTTTGTAAATGTTCTCAGGATCTGCAAAGTCCTTTGTGGATATTTGTTTCTTTTTCTATGTTGCAATCAGGTCTGATTCCAGAACTTTCTTAATCCTACAGAATTCAGATTTATATTCAGGAAAAATACACGTTTGGGATTAATTATGTTATAAACACGCCAAATTCCCCCTTTATTGTTTATCTTCACACATTTCAGGTTTTTGTTTCAAGAATGTTCATTTAAAAATTCTCTCCATTTATAACTGCTGCTGGTTCTGGCTGGGTAGAGTTGATGTCCTTCACAGAAGCCCATATGGTGCTGTGTTTTGGCTTTGTGGCTAAGACTGTGCTGATAACACACTAGTGCTTTGGCTGTTACTGAACTGTGCTTGTGCACCATTGAGGTCTTTTCTTTCTCCCACTCTGTACCCTGAATGAGTAGGCTGGGAGTGGGAAGGAGGTTGGAAGGGACAAAGACAGGACCCAAATGAACTAAAAGGCTGTCCCATTCCATCCCGTATGATGTTGTCCCTCATAATAAAAGCTCAAGGAAAGGAATATATGTGTGGTTATGGTTTCTTCCCACATAACCATTGCAAATACTGAGGTCTTCCTTTCCAGGATGTGACTGGACAGCTGCCTTCCCATAGGAAGTAGTGAGAAATGCCTTTTTTTTTCATTGTTTGCTCAAATGCACATCTTTTGGTTCATTTTATCTTGATCCATGAGTTTTCTTGCCCTCCTTCTCTTTTCTCCCTCTCCTGCAGCAGAGGGAAGTGAGTGAGTTCTGAGTCGATTCTGGGCTCCTCACTGTTCAGAGACGGGAAACTACTGTAAATAGTCCATCAAAGGGCCACTAAGATGCCTAAGAGGTTGGAGCATCTCTCATATAAGGAAAGGCTGGGAGAGCTGGGACTATTCAGCTTGGAAAAGACCAAGTTCAGTGAGGAATCTTACCAATGTATGTAAATATCTGAAGGAAAGGTGTGAAGAAGAAGGAGCCAGGCTCTTTTCAGTGGTGCCCAAGCACTGTGGAAAAGCAGCAATGAGCACAAACTGAAACACAGGAGGTTCCCTCTGAGCATCAGTAAACACTTTCTAACTGTGAGGCTGAGTGAGCACTGTTTGCCCAGGAGAGACTGTAGTCTCCCTTCCTACAGATATTCAAAAGCCATCCGGGGAAACTGGTTCTAGGTGGCTCTGCTTGAGCAGGGTCTTTGCACCAGATTTCCTCTGTAAGTCTCCTGCAACCTCAGTCTGTGATTCTGTGAGTAGCTGTGTTGGTGTTTGTCTGGTGGCTGGCTCAACCCACCACACCTGACTTGAATTATTAAATGCACACAGAAAATATAGGAATCAATAAGGGCTGAAAGAAGCCGTACATCATCAGGAGTTTCAGAGAAAATTCTGATGTCATAGAACATGAGTCTTTATGAAGCAAGGCAGGAGAAAGGACCCTTTCCTTAGCTTCCCAGCTAACCTTACTTGCATCCTTGGATTCCTATTAATTAGCTTTTTTTTTAATTATTATTTTTTGGTTACAATGAAATATCCTGTTTCAGTGTGGGATATTATTTTCTTTTTCTGTTCAGTTGTGTATATCTTGTCTAATCAGTTCCCTGCTGTGAGCAGATCTTCAGGTCTCATCCCTTGCTTATGATTCACAGTTCAGTTTCAAAAAATTACTTATTGTAACTAAAATATTTACTCTCCTTACTGTCTATATGGATGAAATTTAATATCTCATGGCGTATGAGATCTAACTAGATCTCCGTCCCCTTATTAAGCTCGAAGCCATAATTTTCTGGCATTAAATCTCAGAGAAAGATTGGAGAATTACCTTCAATTTTAAAAAAAATTATTATAAAGATTTTGAATCAATTACAATCAGCTGGTTTTGTGACTGTGTATGTTTAATAACAGTATTGACACAGATATGAAGCATTACTGTTATACTGTTACTGCTCTTTGCAAAAGGGATGGGGTTAGGCCAAGGAGATGGAAATGTCTCTGCTTTCTTGGTAGGAAATTATTGTACTTACATCAGAAATAATTATTTCCTCTTTTTACTCTATTTAGTTCTCTGTTGTAATTGCCTACTTTCCTGATTTTCCTGCCCTCTTGCTCTTACATGCATAAAGTTAGTTTGGGAAAACCTGTCTCTTCCACTGGGAAATCAGCAGTGGCAAATTAACCACTATTTGGCAACCCTTCACAGATGGTGCCAGCAGAATTTCAGCCTAAGTCAGTAAGAACAAGGCAATTTAAAAACATTAAAAATGCATTGACAGCAAAGAAATAAAAGCAGACACTAAGGTACAAGCCAGAATAGTTAAAAAGCTTTTGGAAAAAAAACAGGGTTCTTCTTTTCTATTAAATACTTATTTTGCACAGAAAACTTTGTAGGTAGTGTATTCTCTACTCAAGATTTTTTTGGGGAAAGAGAAGTGTAATATTTGTCTGATAAAAACCAGGATCAAAATAAACACTAAAACCTACTGAATACATTACTAATTTTTATTTTATTTATGATGATTTCAGGTCTCGTCTATCATTTAACAATCTTCCAAAAGCTATTGTTTCACACACACAGACATGAATTTAATTTGCATTTGCAAAGTCATCCATTATACATGAAGAGCTATGCTGTGACTGCTATTGGGGAAGGAATTAGCAAGCGTATAAGGCAGTTCTATATTTGTCCTGAACTGGGACCTCATTACAGTGTTTACTGGAGGACAGTGAAATACTAGGATTTCTGCCCATCGATTCCTTTAGGAATGCATTTACTGCTGGCCTTAAAAAGTCCTATTTTTTTTAGATTATTATTAATTTAGTGTAGATTTTTGGCAGTCCCCGTATTTTGAAATGATGGAATTCCATCAGCTAAAATTATGCAAATATATGAATATGTACAAGCCAGAAAAATTATTTAATATCTATAATAAATATGATAGACTAAGATTTGATGAATCATTTATAAATAAATTTTGCTTACTTGACAACTTAGGTGATTTCAGTGTTTCCAAGTGTAATAACTTTTTAAATGGTTGCTGGCAGGCAATTTATTAGGATGTTTACTCAGTATTTAAAATTTCTGCATTTAGCTGGGTCATCTGCTATCTTTGATTTGACACATAGAGTGAATAGATAACAGGATAGAATTGCTCATCTCTGATCTTTTGAGAGTTGTGTTAGTTCCTGGTGAGATATGTGAATTTTCTAATTCATAACGGTATGTCCTTAATGGTACCTCAGAGTAACCTGATTGTGCATTGCAAGCTAAAATATTGTGTGAATAAATCAGAAAAAGATCACAAATCTTGGATGTGGGAGGAAACATTATAACTAACAGATACCGTGTCCTGAAGTCCTCTTTTGTTCTTGTATTCTGCTGTCAATATTTTTTTTAGCTTACTCTTTCTGAAGTTGGTTCCTATGTTGATTGAAGAGGATGCTCACACACTTACTTGGCCTTAATTTCACCAAGATAAGCCAAGTGGGCATTTTTAGTTTTTCCTCTCCATGCCACAGAGCACCATTCTAGGTTTTCTTAACGGCAGTTCCTTATGAGGTCCATCTTTCTTTAGGTATCATGACCAGTTTTTCATAGGATTTTCTCAATAAGCCCCCTCCACTACTTTTTAAGGTGGGTTACCATCATATGGTAGGCCACAGAAAAGCTACACTGTCAGAATGAGAGGAAATGCTCCTGTCTACCTTTGTCACAGCTTGCACGTAGCAATAGGTAATAGTCCCACTGACAAATCAGTTACAGTCATCTTGTAATGTTCCTCTGACATTTTCTGCTGGCTAACAATGACTTTATTGCAGAAATTCCTATCAGTCATTGAATATGTGACCTTTTAATTGTGATTCTAGATTTGTATAATTCTAGCATACAAGACATCCAATTTTTCCTGAAGGATATTTTCACTTTCTTTTGTACCAGTTGTACTGCTACTATTCAATTTTAAGAACACTTTAGAGCCCTTTTACACAATTTTTTATTTAATGCTTTCATCCAGTTTCTACCAGTACTAAGCAGGACTGCCATTCATCCCTAGCTTTAAGGAGCATTCTTTCATGGATATGTTGAATTAACTATGGCAAAGCCATATCACATAGTCAAGCCTAGCACCACCAAATAATGTAAAAATTAATTAATTTTTTTTGTGTTGAATTTAGTCTAAAGAACCTTCATCTTTTAGTAAAAACTAACCACAGGTCGCCAGAAAAAATCTCTTTCTGTTTTTCTAAAACTCCGTTCCATTGCACATCTAAATTAAATCTGTTACTTCACTTCTGAGACTTTGTAAGTTACAAAAATTACCAAGGACTATTTTTCTGACATTCATCACTGAGATGAAAAAAATAGCATACAGAAATCAGTTTTACACAATTTATCTAAATAATGATTCTAGGATTCTAAGTATATGTTACAGGAAGATGCTGGGTTTTTTCCCCAAACCAACATGTTTAGAGAGTATTATTGTAGGTGAGTAATAAGAATATTTAAATCCTAGTTCATCATGGAAGCAACAGTGTTTCCACTTCACAGGAGATTTCATTCTGTTCATCCCAAATACATGGAAACAATAAGATGTACCCTAAATAATCACTGTATCTTGATGACTGATTATATGCCTATAATCAGCAGATTATGTCACAGCTTGAAAGCTCTTCTTTTCTAACTGATAGTGATTATTTTGCCGTTAGTTTAGGACTCCTCAGTGGCCAAGCCAATTCCCTCTATGTAAGGAGCAAATCCTTGAAGGGTGTCAGAGAGAAAGAAGCTGCATAGGTCAGAGTACTGATTAAGTTTTCTAAAAAGGTGCAAATATTTTTTATGATACAGTCTTAGAATTATAACACATTCTGGTTTTGTATAAAATAATCTTTTTTTGAGACAGTGAATTATTTGAAAGGCATATCAAAACACCACTAGAGTATTTGCTCAGAAACGTAATTTCGATGTAAAATCACAACAGGACAAGTGTGGAAAATTGAAAGTGACTGCATCCAGAAATACGTGAGTTCTGAAACTCTTAACATCACATTTTTGGGGGGGGAGAAAAATACGTTAATTGAGCCTATTTCACCCACTTTCTCCAGAAAAAAGACTGAATTTACAGACAGCCTGTCTACAGATAGTTACAGAAAGATCAAAACTTGAGAACAGAATTGAAAAGAGCTTTTTGGTTTTGTGAGGAAAACCATGTAAAATGGGTTTGGACAAGACTATGGATGCTTCAGGGATTCTGTTATCCCTGTTTCAAATCTTAGTTTTAACTATTAGGAGCTTTAAACTTTGTGAATTGGTTATGTCCATCTCAAAATAAGCTCTAGTATTTTCTCTGTGTAAAAAAAAGTAAGACAGGTTTTAGAACCCTGTGAGATATTCTATGTGTTATGCTTGAACCTCAGAGTTACTTATATTGCATAGACTCTTATTAATTGAAATAAGAAGAAAATTTATTGAAACATATTAGAACTGATTTACACTCTTAAATAATAAAACTTATAAATATCAAACATTACATAGGAAGGCAGTATAAGCATGCCACTAAGAAAAAATTAGATTATAGGGAAAATTAAATTTCTTTAAAGCACATATTATACTTAAAATCTCTCTATTTTTTATGTGAATGTCCCCTATGTTTATCTACAAAAACTCATTACCCTCTATATTTGCCTCAAAGGAAATTAGGATCCCTTTTGCTGGTAGTTTTACAGGGGATGAGTATTTCATCCTAATTTTCTGTGCTGTGTGACTTTTGGTATCACATATAAACCCAAATTGCACTGAAAAGAAAATGAGTCTTTTCAGATGTTTGCTTAATAAGATGTACTTTTCCTTTTTTTTTTTTTTTTTTTTGAAAATGTCTGTAAATCTTTCCTATTGCCCTCTGTAATCACATGCATTGGCCTTGTCATGGTCTAACCCCAGCTGGCAACTAAGCCCCACTCAGGTACTTGTTAACTCCCCTACCGCAGGAAGGGAGAGGGAATCAGAAGGGTAAAAGTGAGAAAACTTGTGGGTTGAGATAAAGACAGTGTGATAGGGAAAACAAAAGCCAGGCATGTAAACAAAGCATTACAAGTGCCTGAACCATTTCCCATGGGCAGGCAAATGTTCAGCCAACTCTAGGAAAGCAGGGATTCGTCATGTGTTACAGAGACTTGGCAAAAGAAATGCCATCACTCCAAACATCCTCCCTTCCTTCTTCATCCCCAGCTTTATATGCTGAGAATGACTATATGGTATGGATTATCCCTGGGGTCAGTTGGGGTCACCTGTCCCAGCTGTGTCCCATCCCAACTTCTTGTGCAGCCTCACCCTTCTCATTGATGGAGTGGGGTGCAGTGAAGAGCAGAAATGGCCTTGATGCTGTGCGAGGACTGCTAAGCAGTAATGAAAACAGCTCTGTGTTATCAACCCTGTTTTAGCATAAATCCAAAACCCAGATCCATACTAGTGACTATGAAGAAAATTAACTCTATCCCAGCCAAAACCAACACAGCCTGCATCTCAGGGCATCTGCAAGCCTGATGAAAGCCACATCGAGATCCAAACTATATGAAGGAATGTTTATTTTTTGTAGATGCTTTTTAGGGGAAGCACTGGGCAATTCAAGTGGTTGGTTCTGGTTAATATTTATGTCTACCCCTTCCTTTTCAGATTGTACCAGCACAGAGTGGGTACAATTAGAAATTAATAAATAGACATAATAAATGCCCACCTGATAAAAAGGAAACTTTCAGACCTTAAAATTGTAATGAGCAAGACCATCAACTCTTCAAGTGCTATTTGCTTAGTGTGAAATCACCAGAGCACAAAACTATTCTGATCTAATTCCAAAGTGTGCTCTGAGTGACTTGTTTTACTTTTGATTAGTCTCAAAGTTCCACAATTATTGGAAATGACATAATTTAGAGCTCCTCCAATATAATTAAGAGTCCTCATGCCTAGCTTAAATGAAATTTATTTCCTGGTGAAAGCACTCAAATCCAGATAGTGAAAGGTCAATGGAATAGAAAATTAAATCAAAATGACCCCACCCTTTACAGGTTTTTTTCTTCCTTCACTGTGTTTCATTGTAAGGTTTTAGAAAGCTGCTAAAGTCTTCAAAAAGAACATTAAATTTTCTGTTAACTATACTAAGTTCTTTTTCCCCCTTTTAAAAAGAAAATATATAAAATTCACAATACTTCAGGGAAGACAATAAAAATAATTGACTGTCATCCATACGGTTGCATCACCAGCTGGTATTCATGTATTTTCCTTAAATGAGATGTCTAATGGCGAGTACAGTGATTGCATTTGGGATCATATCAAAGTCTGATCCTTTGACCTCTGAGAATACAGAATAAGTGTTTCTCCTACTAATTAGAATATACCCTTATCCTTATTTAATGAAAAGCAAGCCAGTGTTGTAGGGCAGTGTCTTCTCCTCCCTTTCTCTTGAAACTCTTCTGCCACTGAAGCTTAAATCTAAAATCATCAAAACATTCAGTGCAATTTCTCTCCCTCAGTCTAGAAAATCCGTGTAGTTTTATGCCCTAATTCCTCACCCTGAACGTTTTGACTATTACCCTTTTATTTTGACATGAATATATTTTGTATTCTGCTAAAGATCAATCAAGATCTTCATACAGTGTTTCAACATGGAAAGTGAATGGAGGCTATATCAGACTAATATGTTTTCTTTTAGAATCTCCTTTCTCTGTTCAAAGATGGTGAAAATTAAGTTTTTCTAATGTTTTACAGTCCTTCCAGACTAGAACCTTCAAGAACACACTGTGAAATGAGAGAAAATATTACAAAATTATAAAAGATATGCACAGTGGTTAGAGCATCTTTCCCCCCACCTTCTCTTCACTTTTCACCTTCTCAGTAGGGCACAAATTACATGGTCTTTTTCCTTGGTTACAGAAATTTATACTTCAGAAATATTTCTGCTTTTTGTGAATGTTGCTGTCTTCAGGATTATTTGTTGAAATAAAAGAAAGTTTTCATGCCTTTTCATGCATTATGGAGTGATCTAGAATACTGTACATTTTCAAAATCAATAGCTTTCCTTTTGAGTACCCTCCTAAGTCATACATGAAGATCAACAGGTTTTATCAAGTGTTGTGTACAGTTATGAATAGGAAAGATTTATGTCAACAGTGATCTAAGTGATTTTGGGTTTGATGCTTTTAATTTTTTTTAATCTTCAATTACACTTGTAGCATTAGTCATCCTTTTGTAGTTTCAGTAAATGTTACAATGAACTTGGGGGTGTACAAGTCTCTCACATTGCTGCAGAATTCTACAAATGATCTCAATCTTTTTTGTGTACTGATAAGTATGCATGTGAGTCATTCATGCCATTTTGATTCAGTCAGGGACCGAAATTCAAAAGAGAAATCCCAAAAAACTCACTGAAAGCTGATGCATCGTGTATGCTCCTGCACCATCACAGGGCCAAGGATGGGCAGTACCCCTTTCCTTGACCTCTCAGCTCAGATTGCCCCAGTCCTGGGAGATAATGGGAGCAATTTAAACCATCAAAGTTAAATGCTGAACACAAGAGAGGGCATGTTTTCCCCAAGGTGAGCAAGCTGTGACTCCCCATAAGCAAAACAATTAGTTTCTCATCATGGAGTCATTAGATTGAAAGGGTTTTGATGGATTCTTGTATACACTTAAGACCGAAAAAGCAAAACATTTTCATTCCCAATTACGACATATGTCAAAAGCATTACATATAACTTTGACTGCTTTTATGTTAGCAAAAATGCTTACCTTCTATTTTCTTCACTAGCAGTACAAAGAATGGAAATTTTCAATCCTTTTTTTTTTCAAAATAAAAATTATGAATACCCAAAGTTTATTATGGAAGAGTTATGACTTGGAATCATATCTCTAGGTTCATAACATTTTCTATAAAAGAGCTTCCTTTTTTGTGTTTCACCAA
Organism: Cephalopterus ornatus; assembly: GCA_013396775.1. NCBI lineage: Eukaryota > Metazoa > Chordata > Aves > Passeriformes > Cotingidae > Cephalopterus > Cephalopterus ornatus. The sequence goes on from VZRE01013218.1 coordinate 31,908, forward strand.
AGCTTTTTAGACACAAAAGGCAGTAGAAAGCAATGTTCTTGTTTTTCTCTCTTCCATGGCAACAAAAATGAGACAAGCAGAAAAAATAATTAGGAAGAAAACAGTTTGAAGTACCTCTGTTCATAAAAACAGACTGTAGCTAATTCAAATTACCTAAATTTCACAAAACTCATGCCACAAATTACGTATCATTTTCCAGAAGCAATATTAATTTACCTGGTGCGAGACACTGGATCAATATATTGTTATTGGGTCAGAACAAACTCTGTTTTGGGGGCGAGGGCCAGCCCTGGAACTCACATGGCCCACAATGAGCAGTGGTCAGTCAAAAGGGCAGCCTGGTGGCCCACCCACACCACGGCCCTGGAGCTCGTAACTCAGCCCGTGATTGACTACACCGCCCGTCACTCCCGCCTGGGACACACTGAGTGCCCGGTGAGCTGGACGTCCCACCTGCCAGGGGTGGGTGGTTACAGTGGCCAAAGTGTAATAAAACCTGGGGTTTGTTCATTGTATAAACCTTATCCTGGAAGCGGCCAGAGGGGTGGTAATAAAGTATTGATAAGTAAATTAGTGGTATAGAAAAAGGGGGGGATTTTTGTAGTGGTTAAGGGACTAATTTGTTGACTAAACAATGGTTCTTTAAACTAACTAACTAATGTGCTGTTGTGCTGTTAGAGTTAGTTGTGTAGGGCCTATTGTAACATAATAAGGACTGCTTTGTTAGAGTTGACGGTGTGAAACTTAGGAGTTAGCTTTGAAATGCACATATGCAGGCGCAAGAGATAAGATCACCGGAGGAGAAACAAATGAACTATTACAGCTTCAAGGACGGAAAAACAAACAGTTGTAACAAAAGGCAGACCACAGCCTCCCCTCTCTCCCTAGACAGGGATAATCTTAGAATTTATAACTTCTCAGGAATCTTGGAATTTATAACTTCTGGTAGATAATGTTAGAATTTATAACTTGCAAGTTATTGTAAATGATAATAAACTAATTATCCGAAATAACTATGTAAAAAGATGTAATGAATATGTATGGTGTGTCTGGGATAAATACCGAGCACATTAACTGTTTAGGTGCGACAGGCTTGGGAGCGAGGCTCCCCCTGTGGCCCAGCGCTGTTTGCTTTGCCACAAGCCTACAAATAAATTATGGACTGGTAATCCCAATTGGCTTCGGATTCCATTTATTCGTTTCTATAACAAAAGCACATAAATACAGGAGCACATGGACTCCATCTCACCTTTTCTGTTACAACCTTCCATTGCCATGTGGTGCCGAGCTTCCATGGGATTCTTTGGTGGTAGCTATTTTTCTCTTAATATCTTTTCTTAATCTCTTTTCTCTCTCTTTCTTTACTTCTGTTTCTTGTCTTAACCTCTTAATCTATTTTGGGTAACTTAAAACCAGTGAGTTGGATTCTGCGAAGTTATGTGGGTTGGTGTGTGCTGGGTCAGTGCTTTGTGGAATGCTCTAATTTGGTTGTATGCTACCCCTCTTAAACCTTTGCCAAAATCCTGATTTCCTCCTAAAATTGAAAGTGTCTTCTGGGAAAACATGGGAAACATTCTTCTCTTTAGGCTTTCTCAAGATATTAAAAACCAAAAGCTCTGCAAAAGTTCTGTGGGTGAATTTTTGGAGTCTTTAATATGTTTTTATAAGTAAAATGCATGGGCAAGCACATGGCTTGACCCAGGGTCTTACACTTGGATTTATATTCTGTTGTCTAAAAAATTGTCTGCAGTATTATTTAAACTAAAGCTGATCATTTTGAATACCAAACAGAGAATACAGACAACCAGAGTTATATAAATGTGCAATGTAAATACTTCTTAAAATAATGTTTTTTATTATTAGCCTTCAGCTATCTCATTATGCTGTGTGACCTCATATACACTTACCTTTTACATTTAAGAATATTCACATTTTTCCTTCCATTATGATAGAACAGCTTGTGTTACATTCCCAATTGGAGCTATAAAGTAGTTGCAGAATTAATTATTTTAGGGGATGATGTGCTAAAAACATAAAAAAATATAATTGAATTGAGTATTTAATCATTATTTCAATTATTAATTTTTGTCTCTAGTTGTAGAAGGATGCCATATATGTAGTTACTATACTGATAGTACATTAGAATATTAAAAATGTTAAAAATGTTATTAAAATATGAAAATATTTCTGTGTTTAAATATTGAATGTTTCGTTTTTACCAGTGGAAAACTATTCTTTGTCAAATTTTATCTTTAAATTTAGCCTTGGTCAGTCAGTCTATTTTCACTCCTGAAATGGAAAATAAGCTAGGACAAGATTTATTCTAAATCAAAACTGATATTAGGTGTAGTCGGGCATGAGAATCTCATGAGGTTTAACAAGACTGAGTGCAAGGTGCTGCACCTGGGTTGGGGCAACCCCCAGTACCAACACAGGCTGGAGGATGAAGAGATGGAGAACAGCCCTGCCAAGAAGGACTTGGGGATGCTGGTGGATGAGCGGCTGGACATGATCCAGAAAATTGCACTTACAGCCCAGAAGGCAAATTGTATCCTGGGCTGCATCAAAAGCAGCATGGGCAGCAGGTTGAGGGAGGTGATTCTGCCCCTCTGCTCTGGTGAAAGCCCAACCGAAATCCTGCATCCAGCTCTGGGTCCCCAGTACAAGGAGGAACATTGGCCTGTCGGAGAGAGTCCAAAGGAGGGCCACCAAGTTGATTAGAGGGATGGAGCACTTCTTGTAAGAGGAAAAGCTGAGGTGATTGTGTTTGTTCAGTCTGGAAAAGACAAGGCTTCTCGGTGACCTAATTGCAGCCTTCCAGTATTTGAAGGGGGCCTTCAAGAAAGAAGAAGAGGGACTTTTACAGGAGCATGTAGTGACAGAACAAGGGGGAATGGTTTCAAACTGAGAGTAGGTTTAGATAAGATATTAAGAAGAAATTCTTTACAGTGATGGTGGTGAGGCACGGGAACAGGGTACCCAGAAAAGTTGTGGATGCCCCATCTGTAGGAGTGTTTAAGGCCAGATTAAATGGAGCTCTGAGAAACCTGATCTAGTGCAAGGTATATCTGGCCTAGGCAGGGGAGCTGGAACTTCCAAGGATAACTCAGCCAGATGTCATATCTTTCCCTAATTATTTTCACCTGGTTTAAGGTTTTTGTCAGTGTTCAGTTGTTTCTTTTGTCAGATCCCATTTCTCTGCAGAAACTCTGTGTTCCTCTCTTCTCTATAGTACTGCTCATTAGAGTGAAATGAGAAGACATGGAATTGTTCAGGTTTTCTGAGCAATATTAAGATACATTTTTATTTTTCATATAGCTGAGCTACTTGCCTCACTGATATGAGTGATATTATTCCCCTCATTTGGAGAGGAAAAACAATGTATCCAAAAGCCATAGCTCTCCTCCATGCTTCCACAACTCACCTTATTACACCAGTTAGGTGAGAAAGCAAAAGTTATTTCTTAGACTAATCGACAATTCATGAACTATTCCCAGATGACTTCCAAAAGTGATTGATATGCTTTATCTACCACTTGGAGAATAGAATTTGTCTGGGAGACAAACCTTTACCTAGATGAACAGCCATGTGAAGTCATACCTGGAATTACCTTATCTGAGCCCTAGTGGACTACTTAGGATCTTAGGAGCTGTCAAGTGCCATGAAAAGACTCTCTACCTTTTCTACCACTTTTCCAAAACAAGGAATCTAACTTGTATTGGCTTTTTCTAGTTGCATCCCAGTGTAAAAAATTGTAAACTTGTGGCAATAATCTATATTTCAATAATTTATTTCAAAATTACTGTAATGATATTTTTCACTAGCCAAGGTTTTATACGATTTTCTGTTTTCCCTGTATTACCCTCATTTCTCTTGTACAAATCTGATTTTTCAGCATTTCCTTAATGCTAAACTTCCCTGAGTCTGAGGCTGAAATACTTATTTAAGCAACACCACCTACTCAGGCTAGACTGGTTGGTTGTTCAAGGACCATACTGGAAAGCAAGCATTTTATATTCACCAGTTCTACCACAGCTGCTCTATAAGGTCAGTCCTACAAAGCTTCCCATCCTGCCACTCTGCTCCAGGAAAACAGATTTGTGCTGACCTCTGTAGGTGTCACAAATTAAGCTCAGGGCTTACTCATGCACTTCACTGGAGTGTTGTAAGGATTAATTAGTTAGTGTTTAGAAAGTGCTTCATAAAAGTGAGGTACTAAATATTATTGTCCCATTAAAGACAAGCTGGAGCTCCTTGGACTGAGTTACTGTATTATATCGGCTCTTTGTGCAGATAATTATACGTTATAAGATATTCATAATTGTATCAGTAATTCAAGTTACTCAATCCACATTATGCATGTCTTCTTTAAAGCTCCAGCTGTTATGTGATCCATTAAAGGTATGATCTCCATGTGTTCAGAACAGTTTCGAACCAGTCTAATGCTTGGAAAATATCTGACCATAGAATTGGCATGTCTTTATAAAACTTCAGGTGTGGCTGTATGAGCACCACCACCCTAATTCGTCAGATCATTTCCTAAGGAATGGGAGCCACTTCCTTACAGTTTTTTATTTTGACAGATATTTGGAGATACTAATAGCTTAAGCTGAAAAGTGAAAATAGTGGCAGAACATGTCCCAGATTTTTCTTTTATGGTTGGTTGTTTTTTGGCGTTAGGTTTGGTTTGGTTTTGGTTGTGGTTTTTTTAAATTTTTGAGTGTCTCATTGCTTTCTCTGTTCCATTAACAACTAGAGGTTTTTTTATTCTTTAGCCTTTGAACAGTCAACTTTTCATGACACAACACTGCAGTTGTTTTAAGCAGTCTGCAGATGAAGGAGAATGAAAGAACTTGAATGAGTTCTTAGAATAATTTTTTCTTTTGTTTTTGTTTGCAGTATGTATTTACAGTTGTTCAAATTCAGCAAATGTTGGCTTGAAATCAGCATTTTTTTTAACAAGTTTAATAATTTTGAATCATGTTTACAAAGGATCAGGCTAGTGAGATTTTTAAAAACATCAGTTGTTATAAGCATATAATGTCTTAAGCTACCTTGAATTAATAATTTATTCAACCACCAGGTAAATATTTCACCGTCTTTGCTCAGGAGTTAAAGCTATCATAGGGAATACAACTCACACCGTAAAAATCTTATTTTCTTGCTTGCAACCCATTTATAATTACAGTATTACTTTGGTACAGTAAAACAGTATGTGATAGAAAGTATATAATTATCTGACACTTTGCAGAATGTAGAAAGTGTATTTATTTGTTTTCATTTAGTTCCTACAATGTTGCACCACTTCTGCAAGTACTGGAAGCAAACACTATAGAACTGTAAACTTTGGGCTTACTCCTGTACTTTCAGCCTTGCTCTTAAGAGAAGCAAGTATCAATCTCAGCTGGAGGGCAAAAGAGACCAGACTGCAAGGGAAGATCCTCAGCATACATGAATAATTGCAATATCTGGTAAAGGGACAACAAGCTGTCCGTGAGCCAGCAATGTGCCCTCGTGGCCAAACAGGTTAACGGAATCCTGGGTGAATGAAGAAGAGCATTGCCAGCAGGTTGAGGGAGGTGATCCTGCCTCTCTACTCAGCCCTGGTGAGGCCACATCTGGAGTGCTGTGTCCAGTTCTGGGCTCCTCAGGGCAGGAGAGACATGGAACTCATGAAGCAAGTCCAGTGGAAGGGCAACAAAGATGATAAAGGGACTGGAGCAGCTTTATGAGGAAAGGCTGAAGGAGCTGGACCTGCTCAGCCTCTAGAAGAGAAGTTGAGAAGGGATCTTATCAATGTGTATGTGTTAGAAAGCAGGGTGTCAAGAGGACGGAGCCAGGCTCTTCTTGGTGGTGTCAAGTAATAGGACAAGAGGCACAGGCAGAAACTGATGCACAGGAAGTTCCACTTGAATATGAGAAAGAACTTCTGTACTGTGCAGTGACCAAGCCCTAGAACAGGTTGCCCAGAAATGTTGTATAATTTCCCTCACCGGAGATACTCAAGAACCATCTGGATACAAACCTGTGCAATGTGGTCTAGGATGGCCCTGCTTGACCAGGGAGGTTGGACCAGATGACCCACTGTAGTCCCTGCAACATTAACCATTCTGTAATTTCGTGATACATCAAGAGGACTCCAGAGAGAAACCTGATTTTCAGAAGTAAGAACAACTTACAGAAACACAGATATTTGGTATTTGCCCATCACATTAAGATCACAGGGGAAAGCCACCCAGATAATCTGAAAAATGCCTATCTCTGAACACAATATAGATGAACTCTAGGCTGTGTGAGGAGCAAAAGTTGTTAGAGCTGAGTCACAGTAGTTTTATTCTGAATTTCCAAATTTTTGTCATTCTCCATAGGAAATTATATATAGGTTTTCTGCCGTTTTTACAAGCATGAAAGTGTAAAATTCTACTTGCAATTTTTTCTGTCCATCCATTTATTTTGACAGTCAACAAATTACAAAAAAAAAAAAAAAATTGTTCCTTGTCAGGAAACAGCAGTGAGAAACAGCTGCAGAAAACTTTTTGGAAGTCAATGTACATTAAATTGCACTAAAATTACAATTCATGGGTAGATCCTCAAAATATCTAAGTTTTCTCAACTTTTATGGAAAAATTTAAAGCAGAACAATTGCTGCTATGTTTTCGGAGTACTAAATGGATCAATACTGCAGTGGGTCTGTAATGGAATCACAGATTTATAAGGAAACTACAAATTACTTAGTGCGTTAAATTTGCTTCACTGAAAGTCATAGAACTTAAATATACCCTTTGCTGGAAAGAGATACGATTTAATGCTGAATTGTTTATTAAAAATCTTCCTTTTAATTCTAGAATAATTAAAAACAGAACAAAAAGGAGCCTTCCAAGTTTTAGAATGCACAGTATTTCCCTGAGCCTGCAGCATGAGGTAGGAGGAGGTAGAAGGAGTCTCATATTCCTGCCATCACTTTACCACAAACACTTGAAGGCTTACAGTAATTGGAGAACTGGATTCATTTCAGGAAGCAAGGGCTATCCAAACAAGTATAAATATATCTTTTTCCCACCAAGAAGGAACAGTTTTCAGTTTACTGTTGTTTTAATTGTCAGCAGGCAGGAGTGAGTCAATAGCAGAATGTGTTTTAGGAGCTTGCTTTGCTTATTCCTCATGAATAACAGCTTTCTAAATTATGGTGAATAAGCACAAGTTTCCAAAATTCTGACACTTTTTCCTTGAGATATAGAAAGAATAGGGATTTCTTCCTTTATCAATTTTAATTCTGAATCCAAAATACTTTAAAAAGAAGAATTTCAGTTACACCCATCTTACTCCAATTTCTTTTGAATGTCAGTCAGAGACAATCCTTCCTGGATGAACGATTGAGTACATCATAGAGGATGGAGTTTGATTCTTATATGAGCTTGATGAAAAAAGTACTTAAATATACCTTATCAACGTAAGTAGAGGAGATTTTCTGGGGGAAAAAAAATCCAGAACCAGGAAAGAATAATAATGTATGCTGAATGAAGGAGATATTAATTCAGGTTCTCATCCCACATCCTGGAAGCTGCAGAGAAAATAGCATCAGAGCTGCCCTTGTGAACACCTTGGGATTTTTCCAAATAATGAGATGTTGAAAAAATTGATTTCAGCTTTTTTGTTCAGAAGACAAGATAAAATGTCTCATTAAAAATGTTGACAGGTGTCTTTGATACATTTCCTTTTCCCCAACCTCTCTTCCTTTCAACTACTGTTCCCAAATATGACTGCTAAGGAGATATATTTTTCTCATCAGATCATTAACAGCAATATAGAATAGCTCCTCTTTATTATTCCCAAAGATACATTTACTGAACTTTTCACACTGTTAATTTGTATTTCACAAAAAATGGCTGCAAGAAGAATCAATGGTTTGTTTGATCAACACTTCACCAAAAAATATTTATTCACTCCTTCTTTATCAAGAAGATATTTTACAAGTTCCTACAATAAGCAGCAATTAACATCCAGCATCAGTACATTCTTAAAACCATGAACATAATTTATTTGGTAGCTTCTGTAAATGGGAGTAATAAAATATAATGAACAAAAGTTCAAGTAACATCAGAAAATGCTTCATCAGCATTTTTCTGATTATCTAGCATAACCTCTAGATGAATAGCCATCATTAGCATCTCTAGTATCATTTACTATAGAAACAGTCCAGATCCATATTAATATTACTCACTGCTATTAACATGGAGGAAGATAAGATAAAATCTATCAAGATAATGTTACTTCTTATAATTTGCACAGGAGTGATTAATAAAAGTCTGACCAAGGTTTTACAGGGTGGTACAAGGCTATTACTAAGGACAGATGTATTTTCCTGCAGTTCTGCCCCTATAATTCTGCATTGGTTGTAATGATTAACCACTGAATGATGTAGTGTGCGTTTTGTGTGTAGAGGGGACACTATACACAGAGAAGTATTATTTGCTAGGCTGTTACACTGTTACAAGTAAAATCTATACAGAACAAGCAAAATTCAAGAATAACTACATTGTTTCAGGCAGCACTATTGTACCTCTCTGATGGGAGTTGTGGTGGGCTTTCCTGTGTATTTCCACTCAGTCACTTTCCATAGTATTACAGGGTTTTTTTTTCAGATACCAAGTATCTGGGATGTTTTCTCAGATAATTGTTTCTTGGTTTACCACAGCTTTAGCATGGCAAGCTCAAAACAAAAGCCAAGCTCTGTTCCTGGCCTTCATTTTGAGAGCTGGTCTAAAAGGGGATACAAACATTTGGAGGTGTAGAACATTTTCCAGAAAGTTAGCAAACCTTATCCCCTTTTCCCCAGAGAAAGACTTGTCAGGGACTGTTCAGGAGTAAATGCTGACAGCACAGTACTACAGTTGCTTAATGAGAAAGTGCTGCAGAATTGTTGCTGGAGACGGGCACCACTCTGAGGCTAGCTAGCAAAGAATAAAATCCTTAGTACAAGTACAGTTGTAGAATGATTTTTCTTTCCTGCTGTATGGTAGAAAAAGAAGTAATCAAGTCTGTAACAGTTGAAGACATCAAGTCTGTATTAGTAGGTACTTAATCTGCTGGCATGGAAGAATGGGTGAAAGTAGCTTCTAGGTAGATCTTTTTCTTAGATATTTGAAGAAAAAATGAGATGGTGAAAGAGAATAGAATGGGATAAAACCAAGGAGATACTAGTAAGGAAAACGGCGGGTTTCGGGTATACAATTTGCATAAGGAAAAATGACAGGTACTAAACCAGAAGAGTAACTAAAATACCTGAAGACCAAAGGAGTTTAAGTGCTGGCATAAAGCCCTCACACTTTGTAGTACAGATTTGTCACTGAGAGGATATTGAACATGAGTAAGTGCTGTAAAAAGGGATGGGAATAAACATTGTCATGTTCTCTTGCTTCTCATATGATTTATTATAAATAATAATTCATATGTGCACCAATCTTCATTTGAACAATGATCAATCTTTTATTTAAAACAAGGCTAGAATATTTTCAACACAAAGAAAATAAGGAGAAAGGATCTAATAGACACCAAAGTATGATGTACATATACTTTCCACAGACTAAGCCCCAGTATTCAAAATTCAAAACAGTTTATTTCCCAAGGTAAAAACTTTACATGGTAAATCTTTCTTTTTACAGACTAGTGAGGAAGGAAACAGTAAGAGGGGGAAAAGTATGCTCTGGCCAGTCATTTTTTTCTCATTTTTTTTCTAAAATTGATAAAATTGAAGCTGCTGTTTTGAAACCATGACAATGAAAGTAAATGCTTTTTATGGATTCAATTCCAAGAATTTTTCTTAAGAGTTTCACGTGGGGTACTGTAATTCAGCTTTTGGGACAGCGAGCTTTTTATGTGGAGACATAGAACGCCAAAACAACACAAAAATGTGGAAAATAACATCCAATTATGAGGATCCTGCGGCAGCAATGAATGGTTATAGGAAGTTCTCATATAAAACTCTGGCAGACAATAACATCCTCTGTAGAACTTGAGCTTGATAATAGCAACCAGTCAGGCAATTGACATATTCTTCTCATTGTGAATAAATACTGTTGTGGTTATAACATAGACAGAACTTTTTACAGTCTTAAAACGAATAGGTAATGTGTTCCAGGGGTAATATCATATAATCCATTGTGATTTGGAGAAAAGAATAATTATATACTTAACCAAGATCCTTAAGTGTTGTGTTTGCAGGTACAACCTATAGAACAATGATTGAATGTTTACTGCAATCAGTGAAGAGGCTCAGATTAGTCTCAAAAGACTTTGAGTTAGGTAAATGAAAACCACACTTGCCCTGGTAAGATAAGAATTGCAGCTGATCCCAGTGGTGAAACATCTCATAGCTATAAGCTTGAACCTGAGTTTGGTGTCAGGCTTTATTTTCAGTAGCCTTTGGAGTTTAGGAAATTTGCTTCAGAATTGTAGCTCTGACTACTACCTTCAAGACAGAAAGACAAAGTGACTCAGAGGTGACATAGGAATTATTATTTCTTTTAAATCACAGGAGAAGCAAGAGAACATGAAAATGCTTCTTCCCATCCCTTTTTATAAGACTTATCCATGTTCAATTTCCTCGCAGTGACAGATCTGTATTTCCAGCAGCTGGGGCAATACAACCTCAGACGACCTACAAGTTCCTGTTAAAATCCTGACACTGTGTTGGAAATAGTGCAGGATTTATGTGACCAAGAAGTACTTGAAACAACAAGATCTCATGACCCCTCAGTGAAGGCACTTACTGGAAAGAAGGTATTAATTTCTGGTTCATACTTCTAGGACTGCTTATGTATTTAGCATGAAATATTCATTAGATAAAATGCATGATATTATTTCATGATTTTGTCCAACCTACTATTAAAATTCATCCTAATAAAATTATGTAGATTCCTGCTACATATATAAAGCTGAATGTATTGTTTTGTAAATCCAACATGCTTTTGAATGTTAATCACGGTTGAGAGTTTCGCCTAAAAAAACCCTTCCTTCAGAAAACAGTACTGTATCTTGATGTACAAAACCTCTATAGATTTGCTTAAAGAAGCAGGGAAGTGTGAAAATTTATCCTCAACAATTTTCTGAAAACTATTTTTGTCAAAAGTGTTTTGAATTCCAAATTTCAGCCAGCTTCTAATGGGCAGAATAGTAAGGCTGGTGAGGCTCCAAGCAAATTCCCTTCCCTGGGTCTGAGTTCCAAAAATATATCAAAAAATATATCAAAATACAAACCAAGTAGCTAGGGCATGATTATAATTTTAAAATGTTTCATACTCAATCCTCCTACTTCATTTGAATGCATAGTATGGATGAGCCATTCAGAATAGTAGGCCTCTTGTAAGGCAATGTTTATATTGGGAAACAACTGGCTTTAAGGAGAGGTTAGTATGAATACTCTATCATATTATCCTTCTGAGCATTCTCAAACTCCACAGAGGGAATGAGGCAGTAAGTAACAGACTCCTTTAGGAGCCTTGTTTCCTTGTCAGGTAACCTACAAATATTATTGTCAAAGTGTCATTCAATGTATTAAAATTAGCAAAAAGTTTTAAGATGCCTAAGACACATCAAAATTGTAAGTTAGACACCAGCCAACAAAATTCATACAGCCAGAGCAAAGTGATAGCAGAAGGATGGTTTTTGCCATGCTCTGTCAAGCAACTGACCTTGTAAAAAAATATAGATTGCTCTGTGTCTAGTACAAATGTAGATGCTTCCCTCGGGGGCCTTGTCCCCATTCAAGCTCTTGTGTCATAAAGACATAAATCTTTCTACTGATAGTGGTAATACATTGTCAGAAACACAAGTAAAACTTTATCTTACTTTACCAAGTAAAGGACATGGCCACTGGAAAATGCAAATGCACACATATGCAGACACGAAAAAGTGTCTTCTTACGGAGCATGCTCCTAACACTAGTTTGGATGTGCAGAGAGGTGGCAGATTTGCTAGTTCCCAAATCAAACATAATTTCAGTACAGTCAAAGACAGATATGCAGCTTAAGGCAGATGGCAGTAAGTGAGGTCTCTTTATTTTCATTAAAGATGTAAGAATTACAATTGCATATGCAATTGATGCTGAACCTCAGAAAGAAGCTGAGGCTGTGGGATACTTAAGATAGATTAATTTAAAGCAATATATACTCTCTAAATGTACAATCAAAATGTACTATCAAAATAGAGAATGAAACTTAGAGACCAGGGCCTTCCAAAAGTGACCCTGATTTTCAGCAAAACTAAGTAATTCTTTAAATACACTGTAAAATGTATTTAACGGCATTGGACTGATTATTTTACAGTCCAAAGAATACAGCCAGTGGAAAAGTTACACGCGTATGAAGACATACCTCTTCTAATCAATAAAAACTGAGAGAAATCCAAGTAAAATACATTAAAGTAGGAATAGGTTATTCTTCAGTTTGTTTGCTACTAGATAGCATGCTGTGTGTTAAAGATCATCTATTCTGTGATATTCTGATTCACTCTATAATCCTACACATTTTATTCAAACACTTTTCGTAGTTATTTCACATTTAATGATTTGAAGGCTGAAGGCAAATGCCAAAGGGGAACACTCAAAATTCCATTTTTTTCAGAGCTGTTAACATGAGGTTGTTTGTATTGTTGTAATGCAAGAAGACAGAAGATACAACACTGATTTTTAAAACCATGTGCGAACAGCCAAGCTCAGGCAGGTGCCATATTTAGTGCAGCTTTACTGCAGTTCAGATAATAATTTTGCCTGGAAAGCAACAATGTTTGGGAAATGAAAAGGGACAATCAAGGTCATTCAGCTTTTATTAAACTACAGTTGTGAACAAGATTTCAAAGTTACAGTTATTGTAACATACAGAAAAGTTAAAGGCTTAACTAAAGACTAGAGACTTTAGATTTCACTGGAAGGTACTTGAAATATTTTTCTGCAAATGAACAAATTGAATAGTCTGTGGAACACAATACATTTAAATACATATTCACAATTCACAAGATACCAGCAGATTTGACTCACCTATTTTGCTCTGAAAAGATATGTTTTAACTTCATGGTAATGTATCTCAAATGCACAAACACAACAACATGAAAAATGTGCTATTAGTACTTTAAGTGAAAATTTATGTATTGAAATGTTATTAATGTTTTCAAGGGATTTATATGGATCTTGATTCTAACATCACATCTTCATGAACTGTAGCTGTGAGATGCACTCAGAGACAAATAGCAAGAGAATATTTGGTGACTATGGGTGCATTCTTAAATTCTATGTCACAATTGAGACATTCAATTTTGATGTTAAGACCTGAAAGGAAAAAATCAGATTACAACTCTTTATTGTCAAAATCTATCCTCTGACATCATCACTGCAAGAATACTGTTCCAGGATCTGACTCCTTTTTCTCACTAAGTACTGCCTTTTCCACAAAAATTAGCATAGCCACACTTAATTGGCATTACTTAAGCTAGCAAGATGTCACTTCTTTGACAGTGAATAACATTTTTCCCATTACTACAGTAATATTGCCATATCTCAAGGCCCTTGAGCTCTGCTTTGGAAGATATCATCACTTTAAGATTTTCCTTGTTTATAGTCTGATTTATTGCTACAGTAGCAATGCAGATAGCTAAGTAGATGAAGAAGAATTGGGACTAAGGCCTTCCTCTTTTCTCAGCCTCAGGAGCAGCCCTTGCCCGTCAGCCAAAGAGGCACTGCTGGAGGCATCAGTTCCCGGGCAAAATGAGTGGCCACAGACCCCAGCAAGACATAAGGAAACTGGGAGGGGTGAATCCACAGAGTCCCTGGTAAGAGGTCAAGTAAGCAGAAGGTGTCTCCACTCAGTGCTATGATAAAGCAAGGTTTTCTGTTCATTGCTGCTTTACCTCCTCCTAATGTACACCCTTGAGGTTTCATCTTTCAAACTGAAATAAAGAAGCTCCTTCTATGATGCGTTCATGCCATTGCATGTGATGCGCTGATGTTCATTTTGCAATTTTCATTCAACAGGAGAGGTTGGACCCTCCATCCCATAAAATCTCTATCCCAGAAATGCTGGAAATTACTCTGTGTAACATAGTCTCCTTTCATCTACACAAAGATGTAGGCTTTTCAGACTTTTCCACAGGTCCCCAAAACTATCAAATAACTGTTTCCTTGGAGTTTATTTTCTTGTCCTGTGGAAAAAAAAATTGTTGTTTTTTTTTTTTTTTCCAGCACCATCTCTGTGAAAAGAATGCCTTCATTTTTTCTCTGCTCTTAAAAGTCAGACTCATTTTCAGCTCTTTCTTTACTTGGTGTCTGGATTAACTCTTTCCTTGAAGGCTGTATCACATTATTTTGAGTCATGGGCTGTGCAGTAATCATCTTTTTCCCTCTACCTTGTTTTTGGCAGAGACAAAACACACCTTTTGAGGCTTATTCTTCTGAAAAAAACAGGATGCCACTAAGTGACATGAAATTACTCGGTTAATTTGAAAGTATCATAATAGGGAATCCTGCAATAGTGGTGTGTTTGGGGTCACTTTTACAATCAATGGTGGTATCAAATGTACAGAACAGTTATTGCAAAACCCATCTGAAATAACTTTGGTGAGTAACTGCAGGCTTCAGAATATATAATACTCACTGTGATATTACAGATATTGAATGTATAAAGAGGAATGCATAAAGATTGAATATATACAAATATGAATGTATTAAATCACATAGTGAATATACTACTTCTGTAAATTCAGAGACTTTTTGCAACCTATTTACACAGTGGTACACAGAAAGTTTATTCACTGTAATAACAAGGTTAGGGCAGAGGGAAAAAAGAAACTGAATAGATGCAATTCTAAAATAAGTAAGTGTAGTGGTTTTGATTTTAGACCCTCCTTGGTAACCAGGTTGTAACCGAGGAAGTGGTCATCTTCCCAGTATTCCATACGATTTTCTACGTAAACCAGGGTATAAATAAGAAGGGGGAGAAGCCTCTTGCTCTCTTTCCTTTCCGGTGGACCCGGGAGCAGGTTCTCTGCTATCGGCTCTGCTCGTGTGGAGGAGTGAGGCCCAGTGAGGCCTTGTGGGCCTTGGGAAGCGGAGAGTGCCAGCGGTCGCTTGGTGCAATTCTGCTATCTCGAGGAGAGTAGTAAGATTTTCTCTTGTTAGTTTTTATTAGTTACTCCTGGGTTTTTATTGTGTATATCTGTTTTGGTTTTTTTTTTCTTCCCTCTCCCTTTTCCCTTCGGGGCAGGGGGAGGTGTTCGGGGTCCCTTCTTCTGTGTACATAGTATTCTAATTGTATATAAGTGTAAATACATGTGTATATTTTTGTACAGCTTTGGTCTACTCATTTCAGCATTTCAGTAGCTTTTCCCTTCTCCCTTTCCCTTGTGTTCATAGAGGGGGTGGGGGGAGGAAAGGCTGCAAACTGTAAGGTTTGAGCATTCGGCAGAAAAGTCGGATCCAAACCGTTACAGTAAGCTAAAAGTCTTTATAAGTGTTGTGCTAAATACACTTATTTTTATGTTCAGGTGACTAGCGTGACAGAGATATAAAGAATTACATATAAATCCAAATACACTAAAGACCGTTTCAAATGCAAAAATAATCCAAATGTATTTCCACATCACAGAAGTTACAATGTTTACTTTTATTGCTGATAGGTTTTCCCTCTGGATAAGGCTCTGTGTCAGACTCTGGGGAAAAAAATTATATCTGCTTTTTTCAACTGTTATTATTCTCTCTCATGTTGTTTATAGCGCTCTTTTGTGAGGGTACCTCACTGCTGCATTTTCCCATCTGAGCAAGCTTTTATTGCTGTTTAACTTTTTCAGAGAGGTACAAAATTAGACTCTGACCTGCTAGCACAAACATGCCATTCCAAGACAGGTACAAACAGCAAACAAAGAGCTACAAACTGCAAATTTATGTGAGACTACAACCACCATTTGCAGCTGAGATTAAAATTGTGAGTGTTTGGGGCAACTTCTACAATATAGCTGCCATATACTGTACAGGTGACTAGCACATCACAATATATGGCTGTGATCAACAGCTTGGAATGTTTATATGACCTGTGCTTCCCGGTATAGCTATCTCTGATAACACACTTCATTTTTTGAGGTAAGGTCATGTCTACCTCAGATATCTTTGTTACAGAAGATATCCCCTCCCTCCACAATGGAAATTGAACTCCAATGATTTTCTCATCATTTCTAATTCAGTTGGTCAGTAAGAGGTATTGTGTCTTATGACACTTTAAGTACTGTACTCATCCCTTTCTGTTGTTCATGAGAGCATCCAGCTAAGTTAGGGATTCATCTCAGCCTGAAAAAAATATAATCTGGCCTCTGTCCAGCTCCACAGGTCATTTCCTTTAGATGTTTGGAATAAGAGGTGTTATTCTTGATGACCTGGGAGTCAATCCTCAGTTGATGCCTTCCCTGGGTTGCTCGCTGTTGCTAGCTGTTGCTAAGACACTCACAGGATTCAGACACTACTGAGAGCTTAAGAAGCAGATGCAAAGGAAAGAAAACCCAGCCCAATGATCATGGATTGATAGTCTTTACTGTCAGGTATTGGCAGTTCATGCTGCAGTTTCTGTAGTGATATAGAAATCCATTATATATGATCATGCTAAATTTGTGCTGTTACGCAGTTATGAAGGTCTGTTGTGAGGCTATATCCTAAAAGGGCAAAATCATCAAATCATACCATTCACAAATAAATTGGTGTCGTTTCCTGCAGTGAATATAGGTTCAGAGCAACAAAATCAAGTTTTTTTCTCTGTTTGTCTGGCAAAGGTCATTCCTATGGTGAAATGGAACTGCTTGGCTGAGAGTTTTTTATGTAGTGAGTGCTCCATGGGAGGGGCAGGGTTAGTGCCACGAGCAGAAGCATATGGCAAGACTTCTTCTCTTTCATTCATTACGTGATGAGTTGTTCACAGTCCAGAGAACACTGTTCTCTGTCTGTCCAGAGTCTGACATTGTGGGAAAATGGACTGAAGAAAAGTGAAGTTTGAGTGAAAGGGAGTGACAAAGGAGGAACTAAAGGAGCTTAGGGGGCTACAGTCAAGGGAAGAGGTTTTCTTGCTCTCCCCCTTTGCGGTTCCCTCAACTCCTTGGCACAACTCATCTAAGTGAGGGACCAGGATCTATCTCTAAGGTCTGCAGTGGAAGATATGATCTTTGTTTCTCCCCTTCTACCATTGCTTTTCCTTCCCCTTTGCACTTCCCCCCATTTTTCCCCTTGCCCCCACTCTTCCTCTAAGGACTATCACGCTCTCTCTCATGTTCCTGCCTTAAAGCCCTTGCTCAGCCCCTGCCCCTGCACGCTCCATCACTCCCTGTCCAGGCCCTCATACCCAGCCTGGTTTCAGGCTCCAGGCAGCTCTGTTGAATAAATTTGTCACACAGCAGGTAAAATCTCACTTCAATAATGTCACTGGATATATATTACTTTCCAAGGAACTCTTCCCATCATCTCCATCAAAGACTTTCCTAACTTCTCATCAAGACTTCAAATAATTGTCTATGGGTATGATGTTTGCTTCAGCCATTCCCACTCCTCTTTGCCATTAGCCAAGTATTTGCTTGAATATTTCATTAGGAAATGGTATAGATAAAATTACTGACAACACCTTGTAGGAAGGAAAACCCCATAGCCTAATCACTTCTGTCTGATTTGCACATCAATATTTTCTGGAAACAGGGAACTTATGAAAGCTTAGGAAATTAATTTTTTTAATAATAAGTCAATATAAAAATATGTAATTTAGAGCCCCCTAAAATTGTCTGTTAATGTCAATACAAAAAGATATAACTCTTAAGTTCTATAAAACTGTAAAAGTAGGGGTTTGGAGAGGAAATGATTCAGAGATGTGAGTGTGTGTCCTAAAAATAGTATTTTCATTATTAAAAAGTAGGATGCATTTTTTATTCTTTTAAACAAGCTCATTTAAAACCAGAAAGAATCTCTCCAAATTTTTCAATCAATGCTATTTGACTTCATTCATCTAGTTATCATTTGTACTAAAAAATTCCTCATCATTCATTCATAGTTTTAACTAAAAAACACTTGACTCACAACCTAAACACATATTCAGAATTAATGGAAAGAAATCTCATAAACAATACTAAAACAAGCTGACATTTTACTGCTTTATTTTCTATCAAATATACAACAACGTCATAATATTCTTTGGGAATTTAAGTTGCTTTTAATTAGAAAAGGGGTTCTTCTGCACTTTCATTTCTGTTTATGACCAAATGAAAAATTGATTCCTATTTAGCAGGAAGAAGTTCTGAATGTGGATACAAGTTCTGAATGTTAATACAAATAGCACAAGGAAGGAAGTTTAGCATTAATGGCCATTGTTGAGTACATGAAAAAAAAACCCTGTACTTCTGGAGAAAGAAAAATTCTGCAAACTTACCTACACTTTTCAAATTTTTCAGATTTTATTTATTAGTTTACCCTTTTTTTCCTCAATATAATGCTTGTGGGCTCTCTGCTCAGGACAATATCATAATTCCGTGCACACACACCTCTGCGTATAAAGAATAAAGCCCTTGGTTTGTAAATTAATCCTCAGCAACACTGGTGTTTTTGTCCAAGAAGAGTCCCTATTGTGGGCTAATCATTAGGATTATCATTCTTCATTATATCCAGACCCTGTATTACATTTGTTTGATCTTAGCAAGGAATAAATTGAATTTAGACTGCTCTTGCTGTTTTTAATGTTAAATTACCTTTTTTGACTAGTCTAAAAGCATATTTATTACCTTTTCAAATACAGAGAAGTTTTCAGATTGGAGTAAAGGAAAACATAACACTAAAAAATTCCCATTTAGAAGGAGTTATTGGTGGAAGCAAAATGCTTTGCAAACATGTATATTTTGCTAAAATTTACTTTTAAACAAAAGTAATTTTCTGGCATCGGCAGGATTCACTATTTTTGCATTTTCTTAATATAACATAATTTTGAAAAAAATCTGTTACAAGTTCAAATGTTTTTGTTTTAATATGTCAAATGAAAAGGTGGAAGAATAAGAGAACTTAATGATGTTGAAACAAAACATTTCTGGCCATTAAGCTACAAGATCCTTTCTTACTGGAGTATATCAAATTTCTCATGTCCAATTCAACTCAGATTAAAGCCCAAAAGTCAAAGTCTCTCATTAATATGTGCAACACAATTTTCTTACTCTTAATAGCTGTAATCACCAGTGCAAAGGTTTTTTTAAGGGTTTTTGAATGTGAAAGAAGATAAATACACTCCAGGTGTCCATCTATCATTTTTCTTAGTTAAGAAGTAGTGATCTGCTTAACAGACTCGTATTTTCAGTCCTGTTCTGTGGAAGAACAGGAGAAAGATATTTGACTGTGAGGTTTCTAACACAGTTTCCAGATCAAGGTAATTTATTTGGTAGCTGAGAAGACTGAGAGGGGATCACATTAATGCATATAAGTGTCTCAAAGGTGGGTGCCAAGGGGATGGTGCCAGACTCATTTCAGTGGTGCCCAGCAATAGGACAAGGAGCAATGACTTCTTATCTTACATTTGCACTCACATGACTTTGTTCATTATTGAAACAATATATAATTATACACAATTAATAAATTAAAAATTATCTGTTGATTTTTAGTTGTGGCTGATAGAGGTATTGATGTTTTAGAGAAATAAGTTAAATATAGTATGTATTCTACAGAAATATTTTAAACATGTAAACCTGCAAAATAGTCTTCTTGCAAAGCAGAGCCGTAAAGTAAATTGTAACATTCTTGCAACAAAGCTTCTTAGGCTATTTCTGATTAAGGATCATCACAAGTTTTATTGCAGACTTTAGGTGTTTCATAAAAGTTTAAGGAAATATATTATATAATATATATTGTATGAATTCTCTAGACACATAAAATACTTTTTCTCAGTGAATTAGTTGGAAGAAAATAATACCTCTGCCTGAGATGCAAGTCTTGAAATGAGCATCCATTTTCTGGTGTGATCTCAACATGGCTTTACCAGTATCTGTATTATTGAAAAATTTGACACAAATTAAAGAAAAAATTATTTCCCGTTGTTTAGCAAGCTCAGAGATCATTAAGTAACAGTTAATGGACCTTTCCATAAACTTCTAAGTGGTTCATACTAGCGAAACTGTGGTTGTGAAAAAAAACTGTGCCTTTGAAACTGGTAAGCTGCACAGAGTGGTTGTGAGGTCAGCATCAGTTGAGTCAGATAGTGAAAGGAGAGAGAAATATTCTCTGGATAAAATCAGTGTACAGGGAGAAGAAAAGCAGCCAGATGTTTCGGGAAGAGGTTGGCCCAATAGCAGAGCATGGAAGGCCATTGTTTGAGCTTGTTCCTTCAAAAGACTTTGCAGAAGTGAGACCTGAGACTGCTCTTCCAAGTGGGGAGCTGACTGGGTAACAGAGATGAAAGAACTGACTTCACTAAGAGCAAAAGAGACTCTGTAGGGAAATAAAAGGTGTCTACTAGTGAAGGAGAGAGTGCCAAAAGTGACAGTTGAAAGGGAAAGACTTCACAAAGGTGACCAGCAGGAAAGGAAGACTCAGTGACTGCAGCATGACAATAGAGTGATGGTGCAGGCAGAAACTGTATAAGGGATGTGAGGAGTCATGGAAAAGGAGATGCGGGAGACTGTGGCAGCCAAGTAAAAAAAGAGCTGCAGAGTCTGAAAGCTGAGAAGTAAAGAGGAAGAAAAAGAACTGAATACAGAGTATTATCAAAGAGTTTGCCATCCACTAAAATCCTATGTAGCTCAGACAAGCCAATAACAAAACTCGTGATGTTTGAGAAATTTTGTATATGTACTATCCACAAGTCAAAACTGGGTTTATTGAAACCTTCTGGTTGCTGTTTCTTCAAATGGTAGTAATGCTTTTAGACCTGAAACTTACACAGTTAAAGGCACTTTCTTTGCTCCTTGGGCAAAAAGAACACACAAAATCGTTGCACAGTGCAGTGCATGGAGAGTTATTTTCAATCCTGTAGAGGAAACCTAATCTCAAATAAAATCAACAGAAAGTACAAAACACGCCCTTTCCGTAGTAAGCATCACACACTCAGCTAACTTCTTGTATAATTAATTCAGCAAGACATAATTGCCTTGGCCAGCACAACATGAGAGCCTCCGTGGATGCCCAGGGGCTTATAGCAGTGTTGAACTCAATGGCATCTTCCAGCAAGAGCAAGTAGCAGGCACTGACTGCAGTTCATAGGGACTTCACCAGTCCCTGGAGTATGCCGCCACCCACAGGGAGCTCCAGCTTGAGGGAAAGACTGAGATCAGAGGGCCAGTACAGATGGCAGAAGGATTATGATGTTCCAAAGAGGTAGAAATTTTGTATAAATAAAAAGAAAAGAGGATGTGAAAAAAACAAAACCTGTTCTCTAATTTTTCAGCGCTTTGTTTTTCTTCCAATCTCAGCTGAAAGCCAGGTTTTTCCCTCTCAGTTTTCTCTGTGTGTCAAATTCCTTCAGTTTTTCAGCTTTTCTAGGTAGGTACATCAGTCCTTGCATTAAGTGGATTCCTGGGTACAGCCTGAAAAACCACTTATTAATTACAATGTTTTTCACCTCAATGAATTCCATGACAGGGTTAATTAGAATTAGCATACTTCTATAATATAGTTACATTAAATGTATATATTTAATACAGAACTTAGAGGATGTAAAATAAAAATATTTTCTTCAGTGTGTTATGTGTATTTGGATGATGGCAAATTTTCCAGTTCTTTCCACTTTTTCTGACAGCTTGTGTTCACAACTGAGATGACACAAAGAAATGAGGTTTATGCTGAGCTGACTTTATGAAGTTGATGTATTGCTCCAGGATGTGTTACTGTTAGTTTGCAACTGATTTCTTCCTGTCATAATATAACTACAGTTAGACCTAACTAGGAATCTTCTATGTACATAATTTATGCAGCTGCTTGCAATAGGATGACTCAGGGTTGTACTACTAAGTACATACACATTCACCAGGATCTTCAGTGACCTTGAACATATAGCCAGATTCTCCCAAACTCTTCAAAAATATCTAAAAAACCCAAGCCATAGAGAAATTATGACTGATTCTTCACTAAACCAGGAATTTTTCCTCATTCTGCTGCAGCAAAAATCCCTCACTCAGCACCCTTTGTAGCAAATGAATCCACAGACTTTGTCCAGGCAGAACTCTCTTGTAACTTTATTACTCCATTTATATACAGAATAAGGGTCTGAGCTATCAAACCAGGCCAGGTGTTGCTTATCTGTACACAAACCATACAGACACTCCCATGGCCACCTTCAGCCACAAAGAACAATCATGCTTCAAGCGGCTTTCCAGCTTGACCTTGCAATTCTTTTTACACATGCACTAATTTTAGCTCTGGCTCGCTCAGGACCACAATATCGTTGCTTTAATATTTTCTTCTTCTTCTATCATCCAGGTGGCTGGTGTTGTTTAGCTGCTCCTACATTCTGCTTTGCTACCGGGGATGATAAGCATAGTAATAGAATAAGCCATGACCAGACTAAGCCTTTTTGTGCTGTTTCACAAATACCATTAAAGACAGCTTCTTCCTCAGAGAATTCCCTCCATAGGTTTACAGTGCGTGGGCACATAAAAAGTCAGTTGTATTTTTAATAGTCTTAAAGGAAAGATTAAATAGGTGCTCACAAGAACCATTTGCCACACACAACACAGTCAAAGCCATTAGCCATTTTGTTCCTCATTTGCACAAAAAGAACTTTAGACTATTCAAGAAATCAATGTCTTTTTCCAGTACTGCCGCGTGTCAGTAGAAACAGTGTGCTATAGGATATGCAGTTATCCTAATTTGAATTATTTGATCCTCAAAGATCACATAACAGAGGCTAATTATATGTTATCACAAATCAAATATAATTTTTCATGCTTTGCTGGAGAGCCCAGTCCCAGATCTAGTGAGTACTCAGAATTGAGAGGAAAAAGGTCACCAACCTCTTTTCCTGACTCCCTGTTGAAATCAAACAATGCTGAGGAGAAACTGGTACAGCATAAATGCTGAGAGAACAACTTGGCATGTGCAGTCAGGGAGAATGACTTCAGAAAAGGACTTGGAATGAGAAAACTTTGGGTTGACTTCAACTGGGAATATCACTTTTGTGATATAACAAAAGGCCATTGACAAAATCTTGATGGATATGGCAGAGATAAGTCATAGAAATCGAGGTGTTCCATAAGAAACATTTTGGAAGAATATCATAAGAGAAAATTAAAGCAAAACATTTAATTCTGGTGATTATGAACTTTACGAGCATAGGTAGCTGCAATGCTTCTTTTCTACTTTTCTTCCACGAAGACTTACAGTCTATTTCTCTGCCAGTTGTTGAAAATTTCATAATTGCCTTCAGAAGTTTCAGTCAGAGTTTCAGTCTAAATTTCATATAAGTAAGGAAAATTATGCTTTGGCACTGGACAGTGTGTAGAAGGGGATAGAGCTTAAAGAATTATTTGTCATGTGCTTGCTAATGCAGGCTTCCTCCACCTTCAGAAAACTCCTGTGTTGGCCAGCATCAGAGGCAAAATACCAAGTCAAATGGGCAATGTATACAGTTTCCTTTATTACTGACAATCTTCCAAGTAATGACAACAAACTAACAATAGAACTGGGCAAATGTCTCTATAAATTGATAAACACAGAGCTTTTCATACTGTAAATAAAATGCCTTCACAGATATGTAACTTCAGTGATAAAATACATCAATAAATGGCTGCACACCTTTTTTTGAGATCTTCATGGGTCTTATAATATTTTTTTTTATTTATCAACACAGCAACAAATAAACTATATTTAAAAATAAATTTGGAAAGCAAGTTTCCAATTCATGGTTCACACTGGAAATCTAAGAATTATGCTCAACCAATCAGCAAGCAAAGAAGTAAAAATAAACTAGGTGACACATTGTGAAGATGAACAGCAGAAATTTTGAATAATGAATGCTTCCAATAAACTTCTAACAGACAATCTTCAAAGCAAGAACTGCTCAAAGAAATAGTACTGTGAATAATGAATATATTGAGAAAAAAAAGGCTTGTATATGGACAAATCTTGCAGAGAAAAAGAAATAAAATATAATAAATTAATAAATTATTTGTTATGAATTATTCACAATTATTCCCACTTGTAGAAAAGAATATACTTTTCTCTCTCTTCTCCCACCAGAAATTTAGAATTACCTCTTTTATTATACCCATTTCATTTCACAAATATACCCACAAACACTTCTGGGTTACCTGGCACCAATGTCCCTGAGAGAGTAGCGTCCTGAATTAGTTAACACCAGTTTACAGTCACTGTATTTCTTGCTCACTGTCTATACTGGTATTCTCATTTGGGCCCACTAAAATTAATGAATTAAGACTTTTTATCTCAGTAAAGTACAAAATTATTCATATATTCATAGATCTGAAAGTTGGAAAAACTATTGGATCACCCTATTGGGTCTCCTGTATGAAAAGGACCTTAAGATTTGCCAGTTCCTCCTGTGGAGCGTAGGAAATCATAAACAAATTCAAAGGCATTTTTTTTGTTTTATTTTATTCTAACCCTTAAATAAAAATAAAAAGGCGGGCGGGCAGGGAAACAACAACTCAGAGTTTAAATAGCTACCCTAGGCCACAGAATTTATCATAAAGCAGAACTAGGAATACTTTCCAGTTTTTACTGCAGTTATTAAGCTACAGCATTCTTCAATGGATTTCCCAAAATCAGAGGCTGAAGGGAGCAAATTTAGTTGGTGCTTGTGATCCAGAAAGCATATAGGTTCCAAAATGCAATTTCATGTTTAACGCTACTGAAGCCTTTTTGTTTCAAGCCACAGAGAATCACTGCAACTATTAATGTCCCTACTTTGCAACTGCCTGAAAAATCGAATAAGATGAAAAACACTTTCAAAACTGTGAGTTTGGGTTCAAAAAGGGTTGGAGCTTAGGGAAAGGAGAAAATATAGGTAAAGCTAGAAAAGATGTACATGTTTCAGGTAAACTTCCTGAAAAGTCTACTGTATGATTTTAACTTCTTGATGCATGGTAATATTGTATAATTCCACAACCACGCAAGATAGACTCAGAGAATATTTGCATTGACAGTGAAGGATATTTAGGTACTCAGTGTGCAATGCTATAAAGGTTTATGTCATGAAAGTATTTATATATTAATAACACTTGAATTGCAGGGTATCTGCCATGTGAACAGTGCTATTATAAAATGATGGTTTTTCTAGAACGACACTAAATGAAAAATTCAGTGCCAACCCAAGGGGTCAGATGAGACAAACAGGCACAATATCTGTCACTTTCTAATCATCTCTGTTTTAACATCAAAAGATGCGACTGCACACACCTGGAGAAGCCAATATCATACATATGCATTCCAGTGATTCAGCTCCCCATCTGGTTTTTTTTGTATTGTTAGTGCTGAACCAGATATGTTCCCTGAGAAGTCTGGGTTTAAAGAGTCATGTTATTTTTTGCACATAAAATTTGCTTTGGAAAAATGTTAACTATTTCAAATCTTGTCAAGAATCAGTGATTGGTAGTGCTAATTTAAACAAACACATTGATCTCGTTGTACTCTTTCATTTCATATATGTACTCTTTCATTCATATATTCACATATTATTATGTGTCATACTGACTACCTGCTCCATTTGAGAAGGATTAGCTCACGTTAATGCCTTGCAAGCAGCAAGCAGCTTGCAATTCCAGAAACTTTTATCAGTCTAATTGATATCACATGTGGTAGATAAGAAAATATCAACACCTATTTAACATAGACTTACAGCAAGGCTTATATGGTCTCTTTTCAGTGTGTTCTTTGTGAAGATCTCTAGTACATTTCCTCTTGCACTGTGAGTGCACTGTGCTGCTGGCTAATTTTAGCCAGCTTAGTGAGTTCTTATTATCCAAGAAAGATATATATTCTTAGAATTTACTAATGTCAAAAGAAACTCAATAATTTTCAGAATGAACCTGGAAGTGTTGCCTAGACTCTTCCAGACGTATTCTCATTACATAATACTTTAATCTGAAATGAATCCCTTATAACCAGAACGCAGTAATGTCAGTAATAAAAGTGTCAAAAGTAGAACCTGTATTAAGGAACTACTGCAGTTCTGAGATGTCTGACACTACAGCACGCAAGGGCACAGAGCTATGGATTTGTCAAGGAAATGTCAATGTGATACCAAACCACACTTAACATCATTTATTCTGAATCATTTTACTCAATGGATGTCTTAGCATATTGAGCCATCACTTAATCATTTTGCTTTTTTGTGGCAATGTTAAGTGGTAAAACTATTATCAGAGAAATCTGCATATTTCTGTTGGGGTTTGGAAATTGTTAATTCTGTATTTTATTTATTGTGTATTATATTGCTTTTGCATGTATTATGCTTTTATTCCTTATGTAAATCCTGTGTTCCTATTGGTTAATTTTTGGTGTGGTACCATGTATGGTTAAATTTTCCTTGTATGGTCCTTATTTGAATGCTCCGCCTAAAGTCCACCTTTTGTTCCAGTATGTTCCCTACCCTACCTGATATAAGGCGAGAGCCGTTTCGTGTTGGAGTCTTTTACCCTTTTTGCCTTTCCTACCCTAACCCTTTACCTGTTCAGACATCTCCCCTTAAAGACAATAAAACCTTCTGGCTGCTTTCCATGCAATAGTTGTGGGTGTTGATTTCTTCGTGTGACTGACTCCCCACATATATCTTGTACCCAGCACATTAATCTATTTGCATATGTACACCATACAACATAACCTTCTCCTGTAAATTATTAAAAGAGCAGATTTATTTTTTTCCCTTAAGTTTGGAAAAATTTTTGAGCATCCTAAGGAAAGTACCCAGAGTGATACTCCCACTCTAGACTGAATGTGAGATGAAAAGTTTAGAAAAGTAAAAGGTAATTGATTTATTTCTTGCACTTATTTAGAAAAGCATGATGTAGGCAATTATGAAGAAGTTTATCTGCATAATTGGAAATCATTCTGGGAAAAAACATTAAATCCTTTTCATAAATTTAATGGTCAAGATATACTGTCTAATTTCTACTCCATCTCTTAATATTCATATTGGGTATGTTACAGAATATCTGCACAGCTCAGCACCTGAGATAGGCTTGCCTATCTTATTTATGGACAGCACAGGTCTCTCCAGTATAAATAGCTGTATTCCTGAAAACTTTCTCCTGTTCAGATCTTTCATGATTACTGTCAGGTTGATGTAGAAAAGTTGGCAATGTCCCTGTGTGCAATTATTGTCACAGAATCTCTGTAGATTGCTTGTGTTATAAGGCCACATAATGCCATGTCATTTATACTGTTAGGATTATTTTTGTTTCTGTGGATGGTTTTTAGTTCTTTATGCTCACAAATATGTAGTCTCCTTTTCAAAACTGGGCTTCCTTCTCCTCTTTCTGCTCTTAGTTTTGGCACATACTGATAAAAACATGGTTATAAAATAAAAATCAAGGTAATTCACCATTGTAGGTAGGTCTATCGTATTTTAGATGCCAGGCTGGGAATGAAAATACCAGGCTGCAATGAAATAAAGTATTGCCATATATCTCCAGCTACCTCAGGGAGGAGATTTGTTTTGAATAATTTTGGCCTTGCTATGAAGGATAACGCATTTCATGTGAACAAACATGTAATCTTTCCAGTGTTTCTGATAACTGGAATTGGTGGATTTTTTTCCACAGGTAGACTGAAACCCACTATACAATACAGAGTTATCTGCCCGGTGTTACTTGCCCAGTGTTCCTGTTGCATTTTTCACCTAGAAATGTTTTGTTTAAAAACTATTAAAAATAGTAGAAACTTCTTCCCAGTATGTACAACACTTTTTGCACTGCTTGTATATTTTTGTTTAACCCCTTTTTAATAAAAAATTACTCTGTTTTCTTAATATCACTTTTTAGAGTGCATTTCTATTTTGCAACCTTTCTTGAGACTGTACATGTTCTAGTACCCCCAGTTTTAACTTCATGTTAATTCATTCTTAACCTTTAGAAGTGGATTGGTTAAAACAAATACAAGAAGTAAAATGCCAAGTGTATTTTTTTATCATTGCCTGGATTTGCCTGGACTGAGCAGCATTTGGAATATTCTGCGCAAAACAGTACAACAAACAAGTGACTCTAACTGATATTTGTATTCTAAGGACTTTGCTTTCTTGCTTGTGTTCGAATTCAGTGATAAATACCAATTGCATACACAACTTTGGCCAGAAATGCACGAGCAGACTTTTGATGTTGGAATGTTTTTTCCAGAGATGGTCAGGCCTCCCTAACACGCTGAGTGATTTCTGATATCCTGGAGTCAGCAATGATTCAGTCTGGTGGAGAAATCCAGATATATATGCTATCACTGAAAATAATATGCCCCACTCTAAAAGAATGTAGAAATGTACAGAGGTAGTAGACTGAATGTAGATTTATGTGTGTGTGAGTGTGCACATGCACAAGTGTGGGTGGGTGGGTGTCTGTGAGTGTGAAGGAAGAGATCACAAGAGATTGCATGTAACCCCTAAATCTGGATCTCCATGAAAGAAGAAACCTAAAGTACATAATTACAGTTTTTTGTACTTTCTAGAATTACTCTAAAGTATATATTTTACCATACTAGTTGTTTAGATTTCAAATACGGCTTGTCTACTTTTGAATTAACAGCTTTATATTTTTGAAACTTTTTAATCTACAACTGGGTGATAATACCTAAGTTCATAGTTTATTGTCTTCAAATGACCTTATGGAGGCAAAAGTTAATAGACTATGTCAGTGTAAGGAAAATTATTTTTAAAACTAGATTAAACTAAATGTATCAGGTGAGAACTGTTGAGTTCCCAAGGAAGGGAGGGGAAACTACCACACTGTTGTAACAGAGGCTTCCATTGCAACTGCTAGTTCTCTGTGCAGAGAGGAAGCATACCTGGAAAAAAATTTGCATGTGAGATCTCCCGTACTGTGGTTTAGAAACTGGGTCTTATCAGTATCTACCAAGTAACAGATAACGTGTTCTGGAATGGTGACTGACCTCTGTAACCCCCATTTCCCTCCCCAGGAGTAGAGTGACAGTAGGAAGGAGTCAACTCAGTGGTGGCACCAACAGTGGAGCAGAAAACTGTGGGAAATAAAGGGAAAGAAGAAAAAGCCAAAAATGGAGATGAGACATACAGATAAAAATGGAGGAAAAACTAGATTTCAGTCATTCAGTGGCTTGAAGATTTTACCATGATAGCTGCTCATCAACACCCTTAAGCAGTTTGTGACAACAGACAACCCTTTCTGCCCTTCCTACCACAAACATACTTTCCTTTTCTGTTTCCCAGTCTTTTTTTTTTTTTCTGTCTTGTCCATTTAATTTAAGAATTCAAGTCAGATCTGTATGTCAGTAAATGGTTGTAGAAAGTTTGTTGTGACAGCTGGAGGATCTGAGTGAGGATATTGCAGCCTATATGATAACAGGTAACATAAAATCAATATTGGTAATTTTTTATATTTTATTGGGTAATGATCCTTCTAGTTCCAAAATTGTCAGTATTCTGTACCCAACTCTATTTCTTAATGTTCTTTACATTAGAACTAAATAATAGTCTAGAAGTGATGAAAGGAGTCCAGCAGTTGTTTAAACTAAACAAATGAATCCCGTAACATCCTTTACTAATAATTTTATATCCTGCCACTAGGATATTTGTTGCATTTTACTGCAGTCTGTGAGAAGCAATGT
Organism: Cephalopterus ornatus; assembly: GCA_013396775.1. NCBI lineage: Eukaryota > Metazoa > Chordata > Aves > Passeriformes > Cotingidae > Cephalopterus > Cephalopterus ornatus. The sequence goes on from VZRE01013218.1 coordinate 61,693, forward strand.
AACTAATTGTTAGCATTATTACTAACTCCTATTTCACTAAAAATTAGTTTAAATATCTTACCTAAATGTGTTGAGCAAAGAAGACTTTGCATGTCAGTGGAGACTCTTCTGCTTTCGGAGTAGAATTTTTCTGATTTTATGTAAGACATAAAAACTTACAAGACTGCCAGAAGAATAAAAATGGCAAAGTATGTTGCATAACAGTAGTTGCAGAACATTTAAAAAATGTACTATCAATCCAGGAAAAAAATTGACAATTCAAATCAACTTAATTTGCATTTAGAGATAATCAGTTCCAAGAATGAAATGGTACTTGATCATGTAATGGCTTCATTAACAGCAGTTAATCACATACTACCTTCAACTAATTTCCAGAACTTGGAATTAGTTATTCAAATTATAGCAATTAAAATATCTCAGTCAAGGACTTGATTCATTTGAGAAAAATACCTACACAAACTCATCACAAATTTATCGATCATTTATAAGAGCCAGAATGTGAGCTGAATACCTAATTCTAGAAGAAAAATAGAGGTATTAGCTAAATAAAAATATCATTCTGCCTGTAGAATAAATGGAGACAAGAAAAGAATAGGGTTTTTTTTATTTATAGGTAGATTAAGTCTGTGACTTCCTCGAAGGCAGGGAGGCCCTGCAGAGAGACCTCAACAAATTAGAGGACTGGCCAATCACCAACCATATGAAGTTCAACAAGGGAAAGTGCCAGATTCTGCACCTGGGATGGGGCAACCCTGGATGTAGAGTCTGCGGAATGAGATGCTGGAAAGCAGCACCACAGAAAGGGACCTGGGAGTCCTGGTCAGTGGTAAGTTGAATGACTCAGCAGTGCCCTGGCAGCCAGGAGGGCCAACCGTGTCCTGGGGGGCATCAGGCAAAGCATCACCAGCCCATCGAGGGAGGGGATTGTCCTGCTCTGCTCTGCACTGGTGCAGCCTCATCTTGAATATTGTGTGCAGTTTTGGGCACCACAATATAAGAAAGACATTTAGCTCATAGAGAGTGTCCAAAGGAGGGCAATAAAGATGGTGAAGAGCCTTGAGGGAAAGCCGTATGAGAAGCAGCTGAGGTCACTTGGTCTGTTCAACCTAGAGAAGAGGAGACTGAGGGGAGACTCCAGCACAGTCTACAACTTCCTTGTGAGGGGAAGAGGAGGGGCAGGCACTGATCTCTTCTCTGTGCTGACCAGTGACAGGACCGGAGGGAATGGCCTGAAGTTGTCAGGGGAGTTTTAGGTTGGATATTAGAAAAAGGTTCTTCACCCAGAGGGTGGTTGGGCACTGGAACAGGCTCCCCAGGGAAGTGGTCACAGCACAAAGCCTGACAGAGTTCAAAAAGCGTTAGGACGATATTCTGAGGTGCATGGTGTGACTGTTGGGATGGTCCTGTGCAGGACTAAGGGTTGGACTCAATGATCCTTGTGTGTCCCTTCCAACTCAGCATATCCTATAATTCTGTGAATTTTACTGTCACTTCATTCATTTGGAAAATTCAGAATTTCCTGGTTTTATGAAGCCAAATACCACACTAGAGCTAGTAGTAAATTTGAGTACAGCTCTTAGAAAACAGTGATCCCTGAAAACAGACTTCAAAAATAATTAACAATCACAACAAAAATAGCTCCTCGCAGCTTTCCTGTTTTCTGAGTCCTGGATGCAATCCAGTGGAACAAGTCATCTGTTTGCCGTTTAGACACAACACAAACCGGCAGAGAAAGTGAATGAAGAAAATTTGTGATTTCCCTAAGTGTTATGTGATTTATGGATATTATAATTTTGAATGCTTGGTATGATATTATGTAATAATAGCTATATCTTTAGAAATAATATTCTAGTAAGTTGGGTGCTAGGATGAAAAAATAATTTCTTATTTCTGAGCATTGGGAATTTTCAAGGTTGGAACAGGTGAATTGTAGCATGTTCTCATGTATGACCAAAACAGTTTCATTGGTTGTGTACAATGTATAGGCCTCTATTGTGCAAGCAGCACATAATATATGCTCATATTACATTGCAGCATACAACATAGGTGATAATTTTAAATGATGTTGACTGACAACCAGTAATATATCAATAGATGGGTAGATTGATAGATCGATAGATTTTTTTTTTCTTTTCTCTCTCAGGAACAAAACTATAAGAGATAATAGCATGCTCACAGCTCTCAGGTACAGGCCGAGGAATTCAGTACCAGAAATGCAGCAGACTAATTTTGTTTAAAATTTATTCATAGTATCCCAAGACCTGCTCAAAATATTTTTGCTATTCAATATTTGTTATAGAAATAGAACAGTATATGTCTCTGAAAATTCCCTGACACCACTGGTATCTGCCTTTCCAAGTTTTACACAAATAGATCAAATTCTTAAAATGCCCAGAACTTTCACCAATCCCCAGCACAGAACTGAAAAGCAATAAGAGAAGAATGAGGTGTAAAGCTCATGCCTGGTCCGCAGTCAGCACTTCCATGCCTCCTTACTTTCCACTACCGAGGAAACCTTTGCAGCTGGCACATGAGATGCGGTTTCTCTTTGGTAATGTAAGGATGTTAAACGTGGATTCATCTGATCCAAATCATTTCCGAGAGTACAACTGTAAGTGTTGCCCTTCTCCATTCATCCCATAGTTAATAAAAAAAGTTAGGTGAAAGGGATTGCTGAGAACTCTTCTCATGACTAATATAAAGTACAATTTAATTGACATACTTCTTCAAATTAAAGAAAACCATGTAAAAATGAAACTGCCATAGCATTTGCACTAGCCTAAGGTGCTTTCTTAGTCTTGAACCCATGTCAGTTTGGTAGCAATTGGTCAAGTAAGGTCTTTTCACTGCTCCTTACCAGTGGCTTTTGTATCAAGAGAAGAAAGTTGATTTTTAAAAAAAGTCATGACTACTCTCCTCATTAGCATAATGAGTGGCTGTTTCATAATTAATACACTGGTTAGGTGCTATTAGTGAAAGCATGCAGTGCCCATATTCAGTGAATGTGGAAAGCACAATGAAATCAGGAAACATTCCCATTTGTTGTCCCTTCATGGACCCTTACTTTTCCTAATGCACGTGTTTGAGCTGAACACCTGTCTGCGGTGAAGGATCTCAATGTGCTTGGTCTCAAAACCCACAGGTACATAAAATTTTCATTGAGTACTCCTGGTTTAATTTATGATAGGTAAATACTGACATGAGCATTCCTCTACTGCTGGACAGAGTTGTATGCGTTGCCCTCTTTCCTGCGCCAGTCAAACTGCCAGCGGAGCAACCCACCTCACTGTGTGAGCTCCATATGCCCAGCCAATAACATAATCTTGCTCAAGTATTTCTAGTCTCCTAGCTTACCTTAAGGAATTTTCATCCCTTTTAAACACATGAACAGACACAACTTGAGTTTGTCTTTTTAGCCCAAGAAATAGTTTCATCTCTAGCCTAAGAAAAGGTTCAGAAATTAATTTTGCTTATGGTAGGAATTCCTAGATGTAGGAAATCTTTCCTATCAGCATTGTGGGCCAGACATTAGAAATATTCAGATGTTTGAATAATTAGATGGATATCTGGATTTTCAGGCAGGGATAATCATAATACTTAGATATTCTAGAAAAATACAGATTTAGATATCAGCTGTCTAAATACCTTTTGAGAAGTTAGCACTGACAAAGGTGATTAAAACATGCATCACTTTTCAGTAAGCTGAAGAACTTTTGTTCTTGATTTAAGCGTTTAAGGAACTTAAACCTAACGAAGCCACAGCATTCTCAGATTTCACAGCATGGTGAATTAATAAGCACTTTGAATTGACTTAAACACTTACATCTACTTACAATAGATGTACCAAGATCTTACTGTAGTCTGCTTTTTTAATATTTGTTACAACTTTATTCAGACATTTAAAAAGACCCTAATTTTAATACATGTATAAAAATTACCACAAATTACTATAATTACCATACTTTTGTATCACAATATTCAATTTATGAAAACCAAAAATTGGAAGATCAAAAGAGGACTATGTCTTTTTCATGTTTCTATAATATAATTATTACCTATAAAGCCCTGATAAACTGCAATTAAACTGACTTGAGAAACATACATTTGCAGTTTGTTTTTTGTTTCATATGGATGTGAAAGAACTGCCATGTGAGTGGCCATTGTAAATCTGAGTCCTTCTTTAAACAAGATAAAGGTGTAAAAGAATGTGCTGCTCTTATAGACCATGGAAAAAGACTACAGGCATTTGGATTTCCTCCTATACATCACTTGTCATTACATATTTCTCCCAGTAACAGCTGGTGACAGAGACACTGTGCCTCTAGGAAAGTTCTCTTTTCTCTCTTCCATCTGTTTCAGCCCATTTACCTCAGAGATAAAACTCTGGTTTGGTTGGTCTGTTCACAACATCTTGTTCAGATCCTAATTTAAATCCCTTCAGATTAGGATACATATAATGCATTTTTTTATTTCCTTAAAAATAGCTGAAAATCGTGGTTCCTAGAATTCTGTGGTACTAGAATTCCATGCAGCGGATGTCTTCAAAATAAAACAAAACAAAACTTGAGAAATGTTTATCTTTCATTATCATTCCTTGTGCTAAATAAAGAAATTTGTCCGGACATACAAATTCTCTGCTGAATTTCTCTGCTTCCTGTATAGCAAGTATTCATTTTAATTGATCTCCAGGTGAAAAATCGTATGTGCCATAGAAAGGTAGCACCTCCTTCTCGTATCCTTATAAGTGCCTTATAACCTCCTTCAGCCTTCCTGGGCAGCTTAATAGTGTTCTAGCTGTTACCAACTGCAGCCTACAACTTCTGCATTTCTGAGGATGACATTCTTTTACACACTCTTTTACCTGTTCCCTGCATTTTGAACACTTTCCAGAGGTTTAAATGCCACTTTTGTTATTCTAAATATCACACAACTGTCCTTTTTTGGTATGATATCTCTGAAATTGTAGTATTGACTTTTTCTCTGTTGTCAATATTGTATACACCTTGATTGCTTTGTTAATCTTAGCATAAAAAAATCAATTGGCATATTGATGTTGCTACGGTTCCAAGAGTTTTTAAGAAAATGCATATTTAGTAAATTGTGTACTTTACATCCTAGGGAAATCTTGTGAAAATCTGACTCAGACCAACAATGGTTTCATTTCTTTCTTTTCTACTTTCTGATGCTCTCTTTTTTTATTTAGTGCGTTTGTTTTTTAAATGTACTGAAAGAGCTGCTGGATTCCCAGAATGAACAAGACAGTTCTTATGTTACAAGCACATTTCATAAACATAGTATGTGGGGATATATGGAAAATTAAAGATTGTTTACAAATTGCAGAAAGTTTCTCCTGGCATATTTTTCAGTGTCTTGATATTTTGGAGGTGGTTAGAGCACTCTTTTTAACAAATGGAAAATATTTGCCTCAACCTTTCCTCTAAGTAGTTTTTGACACTGTAAATGTAAAATTACCACTGCTCCTACTGCTATTGAGCAATGACGCATCTTAAATTCATTGGAAGCATGACAAGATACTAAACAAAAGCAGTTTTGTTCTCAGCAATCAATTTTTCAGAAAGCTGAAAATGAAGAAAATCTATCTCCTAAAAAGCAAGAAAAGTTGCTACTACAGCACCTACAATAAATGTCATAATTTCCAAATTCTAACTTTTCAAATTGAGTGTGCTTTATAAATGTATCATTAAATGACAGAAGCTGCTATTTGCCTCACCATGCTGGGCAGAATAGATAATAGATGACAAAGAATATGAAAGTTTTGCCTGAGAACACATTTATTTATTCAAAACGTGTTTCTCTGGGGGCTGCCGCGTGCGAGCAGTCTCATTTTTGTTAAGAACCTAGTGGGGCACCACTCGTGGAGTGCTACTCAGATGTGCTCAGTGCACTTAGGAACAGTGAATCCTTGGTGCCTGGGAACAAAGGCAGACATTTCCAGTTACATTTTTTAATTTATTTTATAAATAAATACAAGCTGATGGGTAATATTTCTTAAATCTAAACAGTAGGTGTATCAAAGATCAGGAATGATTGAATGGCATCTGCAGTCTGGATGTTTACATTAGACCCTGACAAGAAGTGATTGTTATTAGTGAATGGAAAGAATATTTACTTCACAAGATTTGGGAGTCACTCCCTCCTTTGTGCTAGCACCCTGAGGTACAGCATCTGATACTGTAATAAAGACCCATTCACAGCTGAAGAGCTGCACAGCTCGCCCTTCCCACAACTGCTGCAACTTCAATATCTAAAACAAGTAGGACAAAACAAGATCCAATCCTTTCCTGGAACATCTTCCCTGAAAACATCTTTTATCTAAGTTTTGCTTTTGTCAAGTTGAACTTAAGTGAGTTCACCAGAGTAGTAAAGTGTGAGTTAAGGGCCCGTGATATGCAGTAACTCATAAGAGATCATCTTGAGCAGCAGGAACCCCTGAAGATAATTTGTCTGCTCCTGTCAGGCTTCAAATACTTTTCAGTTACTCAATAGGATTCTGTTCTTCAGAAAGTTATGATCTGTTTCATACAACTTTTTACTCCTGCAGACTTGCCAGTGTTTTAAGTGGCTGGTCTTTATGGCTTACAGCATCTTTCTGAAGGTCACCAAGTCTTTATTTTCCCTGGAGTCCCCTCAGGACGAGGGAGATCCTTTCTTCTGCAGGCAGCTTGCTGTACCTGCAAAACATTGAACAAATAAAGTAATCAAGGACAGATTTTGTATCTGTGTGGAGAGCATTCAGCTGACTGTTTGCCCAGCATATCCCTCACAAGTATTCCCTTCAGGTTAACCCTAGGCACCATTTTGTTCTGTTGTATGATTTGCCCTCAGTTCCAAAGCAAATTTGAAAAATAAATAAATAAAAAATCAAAATAGTTTTCAGAGACACAAGGAGAAGTGAAATTTACATATTTATTCTGCTAGTTTCCCTGTGATTTCAAAGTTTCACAGGTCTAGTTGCTTTCTGGTGCAAGGTATAAGAAATCTAGGCTTCTAAAAATTGCATTTACAATGCTCTTTCAAAATAAATCCATGACAAATTTCTATTAATTAAAATTAGAACACAGAAACTAAAAAGATCGTTCTGTTTATATGAATTAAGAACATTTAGACTCAGTTCTGTGTTTCTGCTACAGAGATTACAGTCCCATATTTAGTGCCAGCACCTAAAAAAGACTGCATTTATATTCATTCCTGCAACTTCAAGCATACAGCAGCTAGTATCATTGCAATTCATGACTCCTGGCACAGTTACCTTGAAGGTGCAATTGTGGCCTGAAGCTTTTGTTTGGGATTGAGCTTTAAAGAAGGTACTAATCATATGACTCTATTGCATAGAATAGTTTCTAGGAAACAGAATGGGTTTTGCTTGAAGTTCATTTTGTAGGAGCAAACTTTTCAGGCTTAATACATCTGGAAAAAAGGAGGAAAAAACCTGCCATTAAAAATGCCTACTTTTGGAAATAAGGCTAATCTTGAAATGCTTTGGAGATCAATATCAAGAACTCCACTGTAGCAGATAATCATGAGGTATGAGAAGGATGTTTAATTGGAGAAGCAGTGTCTAGTCTGACTTTCCAGTGAAGCCATGCCAGCTTTAATTAAGCAGTCCTGAAGTTTAGTATCAGTCCAGCTGCAGCAGCATAAAGCTACTGAAAGGTGATAAAATACATGAAACATGTTTCTGTCTCCTCTTTAGGACAAAGCTAAGGGTTCCTCATCTTGGGAAGGGTCCAACAGAATGGCCAGACAGTGTGCATATGAATCATCCCTTTCATATGATAGAACTGCCTGGTGGTACCCAGTGAAATTACCAAGCTCCAGACTTAAGAGTGATACTACATTTTCTCACCATTTCCATTAAACTGGGAAATGTAGGGCGTTGTGTGTTAAAAATCAGAAAACTGCTGCAAGGTTGATCCATCAGGGAACATTAAATGCAAAATAGTCTGGATGCAGCAGCACAAGGAGTCCTTAACCTTCTATAAGGAGTCTTTAACCTTCTACAGAGGTGTATTACAGAGACATCAGCTTGTACAGGCCATATGTCTTTGAGCCCTTTCCTAGATTCTCACAGTTGGGCACTGTTGGAGACAAGATGCATAAAAACATCTGGGGTAGAAAAATTTGATCCAACTGTAACATCCTCATGTGTGAATATTTATTCAGCTTTCTGAGCCCACAAACTAGCTTCATAACCATACATTCAGCTACAGCTGCTATGTCTCTCTGAAAGAATGATTCTTGAAAAAAAATTTGATTTCAGTTTTTTAATGCTGTTGGACCACACTGAATCTGAGTTCATTCACTGTGGCCCTGATCAGAGTAAATTTTTGTTTTGTGACAAAATATTCATAAATCAATTTGTCTACATACAGACAAAATAATATCCATATAAGGAAATAGTCTACTGTGCTTATGTGTGAAATAAAAGCTATTGGTTATTTATGAGTCTTGGGTAAAAAATTAAAGGAGACAGCAGCTTTAGGCAGCTACACATGTAAGAAAAAATCTTCAAAGCTCAGCTTTTTTTCTGTCTCAAGCAACTCTTTATCAAAATTTAGATATGATTTCTCCTCCAAACTGATGTGTTTATAACTGGGTGAAGAGCACTTGGGCAGGTGCCATCAGTGTAATGAAATCAATATCATTAAGCCTAAAACCTCTGACTAAAAGCCTGTACATCATAGGAGTGGGAAAAAAACACAGATCCTAAAGAAAATCACTTTAATAAAGAAATTTGAACAGAATTCTCCAGAGATTGATGAAGGAATGATCTCAGATATGTTTCAGAGGGATAACATATTCCTCCGCTTCTTTTTCTTTATTTAGGTGTAAAGGTAACTGAGAAAAAGTAAGGGATAAATCATTTTTAAAGAAACATTTTAGAGAAATGCCTGTTATTTTTCTTGATGTTGATTGTATTTTTCTCTCAGTTAAACACTTCTACTACTTTCAGTTATCATGAACTTCAAAATAGTTCAATGATAATAATGATTTCAATAAATCTGATACTTTTTTCATAAACCAATTCATAAACCAGTCTACAGTTACAACTGGAATTTATCTGGAGCTTTACCTTAACAGAATCAATATTTATCAGGTTTCTGAAATTCTTCCGAGCTTATTTACTGAAGAAAATATTTTTCTACTGCTTCATTTAAATTCAAATAAAGAAAGAAACTCCACAAGCTTGGGCTTTATTTCTTTATTAAAAAGGTATAGCATAAGAATGCTAAGAAATGTAATACTTTTCTTATACAGAATTCCTGAATAATAAACACTTCACCAAATGCCTCAAAGTACAATATTTCTCCTGAACTTAGACTATGCTCAGTCTTCTGTCAAGTATCAGCCCATCAAGAATGCTTAGCAGACTTGGAGAAGTAACAATTTTCAGAATAAGTGATTAATATAATCTAGCTTTCTGAAATCAAAATGTGAAGATTTTTACAATAAGAAGATTTCACAGAATTCATTTCAAACAGAATGATGATACAAAACGAAGATTGAGTGCCTTACATAACAAGTAAGAACAATGGTAAGGCACATTTTTGCTGTTTCTTTATCACCCATATTAAGTAGTTATAGTCATATTTCCTGTGAATTACAAAAATTTTCAAGAGTTTCAATAAATTTCAAGAGTTTTACTTGAAAATGGTATTCTAAAAATACATTTATTAACAGCATTCATGACCTTTTATATCACTGAGATAAATAAGAAAACGTAAAAGCTACAGTAAACTTTATATTTCACTGATGCTTGCAAAAGCATTTCACTCTCAGTTCTGGAGAGTGCAAGGTCTGCTCTAATTCAGAAGTGACTTGACTTATTGATGAGCGCCACCACTACAGTCATTCCTACCATCAAAAGCCACCCATCTGTGTAAAAAGAACTAAGTAGTGATTATACCTACCCTTAGATCTTGGTCACTTTTGGGTTCTCCATTGACACTTCATATAATAATAATGAGTATATAGCTCTAAATCTATAAAAGCATATGACATAAGATGTTTGAATTCCAGAAGGATGGGTGCCTAAGGGTATTCCAGATATTTCTTTTTGGCAAGCTGGAGTTATTCTGAAAAATATATTTTGAACTCTTTACTCACTGAGCTTATAAGTACAGAACACTTATTTACTCAGAGGCACTGATGGACCATAATTTTTTTCCTCCCATGACATTTTCTTGATCAGGGGGCAAGAAGAAAAACTGAACCTTGAGTTACTACTTTGTTTAAACAAATTCTCAAAAATTAAACTGTGTGCATGATTTTATTTCACATTAAAATTCAGCACTGTTTTAAGAGAATGATATGTGGGGACTTATTAGTTACTTCCCAGTTTCTGGAGTCACAAATTTTAAAGGCGGGTTTCCTCTGATCAAATTCAAAATCAAAACCAGAGTTTAGTCAATATCCACATTGCACAGGGTTTTCAAAAGTTAGGTGAAAAGGTTTTCTAATTATACCTACACCTTCAGAGTGGAAAAGATGAGTGCAAATAGCAAAGAGATCATAAAATGGTAGGTGAAATTCCATGAGAAGTGATGTAATGTTCCTCAGAGAAAAAAATTAATTTGCATTTTTAAGAAATAAGGCCTTGAGATATAATAGAGATAACTACAAAAACATAATTTCAGTCCCCATTAGCCCCTAAAAAAAAAAAAAAGGAATTTTACGAATTATTGGAAAACTAGGAAAAAAGCAGAAAAAAATTATACCTCTGTATAAATCCACGATGCCCTGTATCCTGAATATTGCTTTTTTTCCATGAAGACATAGCTGAGCTAAGGTAGTGCAGAAGAAAAAGAAATAGGTATGTCTAAAGGTATGGATTGAACTTTTTGTAAGAAGCCACTAAATTTATTAAGAGTGAGACCAGAATACTTCAGGCTGAGAAGAGCAACTGGAGGGGAATGCAGCAGAGGTTCGCAAAATCGTTAAAGACATTGAGCAGGTGAGTGGGGACCCACTCACTCTCTCTTCCAATACACAAATTCATAGCCATCAAATAAACTAGCAAGAGGCAGCTGCAAAGCAAAACAAGGATGTATTTCCTCACACAGTGTGATGACTGGCTATGAAACCTCCATGGCACATTTTTTATAGTAAATGTACACAGGCTCAAAAATAACAGAGCACATTCAGGGAAGAAAAGTCCACTGAGGACTGTTAAATATGAAGTTATTATGTCTCACTCAAGAAGTCCCTGATGCATAAATCACAGTGGGCTGTGGACATACCACTGTTCCCTGGCCACGTGCTATGACTTTTCCCTTCAGAACTATGGTAGAGGCACTCCTGATTGAAACCTGGCAGGAATTCTTTCACCTGTCCTGACTGTTGTATACCGGAGTACTACAGAATGACTCAGTGGCTCATTGTAGTGTCACTGCAGACACTGCTTTATATTCAAGACTAAAAAACTAAATATCACCTATAATTTTTAAATTCTCAATGATCTTTGTGTAGGTTTCACATGATCCCTTAAAAGACACCTAGCATGGTTACTGATGGCATGGCCCAAATCAGTCATGAGTGGACTCAAGTATTTGGGTCTTTGCCGCATGTCCAAAAGTTTCTATCCCACTTGCTAAGAGATTTACCTAAAAACTGTACCTTCAGTGGCTTTATATCTGCATATGATGGACACAAAGCAAATACAAACACTAATCCGGGCTTAAATTCAAAATGCAACATAGATTAGTATATTCACATGTTTAGTTACATATATATATATAGCAAGACAATAATAATAAGGTTGCTTAGTCTTCTTCAGGCTGCAGATTGAAATGCCAGCAAGCATTATAGGAAAATGAAGATGAGATAAGTGTGAGTGAGGTGAGAAAGAGGGCTCTAATCATCAAACATAACTTGAAAGAAAGCACATGCAAAGAGCAAAAAAGAAAATTACATTATTTTTTACTTTTCCCACTAGGGGAAAGTAGCATGTAGAGAGCAGAAATGCAAGGTAAGATCAAAGTCAGTGTGAGGTGCAGAGTCAAAGAGCTGTTGTGCAAAGAAATAAAAGCAGTAGTCAATGGAGCCAGCAAGAGTCACTGTGTGAGTGATGAAGGGCTGGATACAGGCAAGGGAAGAATGCCTAGAAGGCAGCAAGGGACATGACTTTCAGTCCTGTATTCTGATCAAATGGAAGAGCAGCTGAGCAAATGATATGCACTTCTTTTGGTAATAGGAATAAAAGAGATTTTGTAGTTGAGCCCAAATAAAAGAAAATCAAAAAGGAAACCAATAATCAGAGGTAGCCACTGCCTAAGCCTCTTGCAGTATTAAATAAAAAGATGGCATTTTCTGATAGATTTAATATATAAGGGATCCTTTTGGGAGGCTTAGGGTTTATCTAACTGACTTACTTGTATATTTGTTTGTTTGTTTCTAGTATTGCCACTGGTTATGATGTTCAATATTCCACAGCACTTCTTTTTTTATGGCATGCTTGTAACTTCAGAGGTGTGATATTTCAGCACAATGATTCTTTGCATAGTAATCAAGAGCACAAGGAAAACCATACTTCAGTTAAAAATATCAAAACAAACTTTACAGTAGGATCTTGAATGCCTTGCAAAATAATAACCCTGGTTCTTTAATCCTAAAACAAGAGTAGGTTTATATTTGATAAAATACACCGAATGAAACTAAGAATGAGAAACAATTATAAACATTGAAGACCAGTAACATTTAAAAGACAAACATTGTGAAAAAAACAACCCTAAAGGGAATATAACATATAAAGTATTTAATATTGGCTTTAGAATAAAAATCCATCTTTTGCTTATGAACAAATTATAAAAAATTAGGCTCATCAACCATCAGAAACTTACAGACATGCAATGCAGACAATGCATATAGAATAAAAATTTACATTTAACTGAAGTGTTAGTTTTTAGAAATACACAAAGAAATGATTGACATTGAAATTACAGGGTTTTTTATAAAAGAATGTTTCTTTTGTAGAAAATGTGACTTTGTGTTAGTTTGATTCTCATAAAGCATCTCTTACATTGTTGTGAAAATGCAAAATCTTAAAAAAATTATAAACAAAGTTCTATCCAAAGATTGCTGGGTGCAGCCTCTTAACTATTTCTTAACCTCTCTCTTGTCCAGAATAAACTCACTTTGGAAATCCCTTGAGGAGGGAAAAGTGGATTCTTCTTTTCCTGCACTATGTAGCCTAGAATTTAACTGAGGTTGTTTCCCCAAAGCGTAGAAAATTTGAGGAAGGAGTTATCCTATCAGATAAATAAACGTAAAGGAATATCTAAGGCATGGAAGAAAGAGTCACAGACAGTAGGCTCAAGCCGTGGAAATAGGATGAGGAAATGGGAGCAGCACTGAGCTGAATGTTGAACAGGGACAGGACTCGATAAAGGGTCACAGGTTTGCCTTCAGATAGAATCTGCAGTTGATACACAGGTTAAATTGTTCTAAATTGTTCTAAAGCAAAAAAGAACTACACTTGGATTAAATCAGAGAGAAGCAGAGACAAAATTAAGAGCTAAAAGTATGAGATGCTGTTGAAAAGCTGGAGTTAAGGGAGAGGTAATTTACATTATTGCAACAATTCATGGCATTAGGAAAAAATCTGTCTGATGATGAGGGATCAGGTCTTCTTATTCTGACCAGGAAGTCTTTGCCCCATCAAAAAAATATTTGGTATTGCATCTTATCTAAATGAATACATTTCTGCCCTTACTTCCAAGTGGATCTTCTGCTACCATGGTAAAATTCTCAATAGGCTCTAGTGAGAGTTCAGAGAAGATCAGAACTGGGTAAGTTCTGTGATTAGCAGCATTTGGTATCCTACAGGGAATGCATCATCTTAGAGTTAACATTGGGCTCAGAACTGGAGTGGAAGAACAGGGAAGATGAGAAAAAAAGAAGTCCAAGTGGACTCATGTGGCTCAGTGAAAAGAGTGGATGGTTCCTGCTGTAGCTGTGTGGGAGGAACTGGATCCTTACAAATTATTTCAATATGAGAGAATGCGCTACAATATGTTTCACCTTTTACATGATGTGAAGACCTTGTGCCAGATCAAGTGGTGCCACTAGGAAGGGCCCCTTGAGGTACATTAATGGACACTCTATTGTGAAGGATGTATTAAAGGAACAGAAGAATGTTTTCCTAAAGTCACTAGAAGAATTCTTTAGATTACTTCTCACTCATCCTTCTTCTACAGTGGTTAAGAGACTGTGATGATATCAAAATACCAAATGGGAGGCTAAAAAATGGACAGAGGGGCAAAGTGCTCTTGCTAACTTCCTCAGACATTAAGGTTTTGATCTACCTAATGATTTTATCTATGAAATTATGTGAGATAGCAGATGATTTTGATTGTTATCAATAAATATCTCAGAATTCATTTCAGAGAAATAAAAAGTAATTTGGACAATTAACTACAAAGCTAATATAGAACATATTCCTAATAAATTACTTACCACTGCTATGAAAAAGTATAGCAGAGAAATAATAGAAATGCATTATTTTTCAGGAACAATGCTTGTCTTTAGCTGTTTGGAATACCATTATTCTCACTTTCCAGTTTGCAAAGTATCATTAAAAACAGGCACTATGTAGTGGTACAGTCATGGCACTTATGACCAAATTCTCTAATAAATAGGGCTTTCAGCTTCATTAAGTTGTATGAGACTATCTTGATGAAGGACAGAGGAGGAGATCTTTAACAAAAGAAAAGAATAAGCTTTTAATGACGCTAGCAAAATGTTGAAGCGACTGCTGCTAGCTGTTGCAAACTATTTGCATAAATGTCAGACACAGGACCATGTGAGCATGAATTGAATGAAAAGCAGTTCTAAGATCTACAGAGTATTAAACCAAGAATAAACAAAGATTTCAATATGATTTAAATTTAGATTCCAGGATTAAAAAAAAAAGAGGTAATTAAACCTTAGCCGTTAAATTTTCATTCTCATCCTTGCAATATTCTATATTTCTCTTCATTCATATCTCATAGTAAATGAGATGCACTGCCACTCCAAAGATAGCTTTATCTTTATAGACTGGAAAAATAAAGAACCAAAGCAGAAGATTACTAGATTATCAGAGCTATGATACAGAATATTTGCAAAGAGAAGGAGAAAGGCTGCACTGGTGCACCACTTATTTTCATATACTTATTTCAGCCTTGTAGCAACATGGATGTTGAATCATTCATCCATCACCTTAGGAAGGAAGACTTCCTGCTGAACCAAATTATAACAGACAAGGACTTTAGCAACTCTGCTTAGTAGATTTAGGAGGCAGAGAGGGTGTGACGAAGAATGGCAATACATCTATAGACCGAAACCTTCAGGGCTGTTTAATAGATGCCTCATAGAACAAGACCTGAATTCTTAGGTTTGAGTTCTGGTTATGTTTCAGAACAAAGCTTTAGAGGTACCTGAAAGAGGTAGGTGCCCATTTCTCATCTGAGAATAGGGGGAAAGCACGCAGACATTCAGAGGCAGGATGCTCTTATTTCAGTGCCTCTCTCTTGCAGTTCAATACCTTAAGCACAAGTATATCCTGCCTTTCATGGTTTCTGTGTTTCTAGAACAGAAGCCTCACAATGTGCACACAGTTTGAGATTTTCAGGTATAATAACATAAAATAGATAATCAAAAGCTAGGCTACAGTATATCTTTCATTGTTGAGAACAAATTCCTCGTAAATGTAAAAACTAAAACAAAATTTGAGAAAAAAAAAAGTGAGACTAGGAAAAAACCAACAAAACCAGTGTTCAAGAATGACCAGAGACTGTTTCATGCCTTATTTCTTGAAAAAAACCCAACAAACTATCATTGCAGGTTTAAGAATGAATATGAAACCTTTAGTCTTATTAAAAACTTTTGATTGTGGGTAAATATTTAAAGCAGAATCTCCACATGATACCAGTTATAGGAGAACTAATCTTACCATGCTCTATGTAGAAAATGTAATTCATTGCAGTGTAGCAACTGTGTTATAGTTAAGATTTTTTTTACACTGAAATAAATATATATTTCTTAAGCAGATGAATTTACACTTTTGAAAATAAATGCTTTCACATCCATTATCCATGAAATCTCCATGGAATCTAAGTCCAGCTGAGGTCCTCCCATGAGACATATTTAAAATATAACATGTATCAATGTAAATAGAGAGTAGTTTTTATCAGTGTCCCACTGGTGTCAAAGAATTGGACTTGTCATAAACTGTGTTGCATACATATCAAGTATGCTGATACAGGCAGAATTCACCTTTTTTTCACCTTGAAATTGCTCACCTGGAAGAAGCACCAAAGGTTGTTTGCTGCACATGGAGGACAGGGAGGTCCTTCAAGGATCGGAAGACCCAAGTTTTTGCAGCTTTTCCATATTTTCAAATACACCTCATTTATCAAACTGATTATGATAAAACTGTTTTTAAGAGCCTCATAAACACAGTAGGGAACTGCACATTCCGTGATGAATCAGATGGTTTTTTGTACTTGAGACATACCAACTAGGTCTGTCTCAGTAAAGTCGAAAAGGAAGCAGGCAGGGCAGATGTACAAAGGACACATTATTTGCCCTTCTTGCTGCTGCTGTCTGGGAAACTCCACACTTATGCAACTGCCACAAGCATTACTGCTCTTGTGAGACTGCGGATGTGGCTTTTTTTGCAGTGCTGGTGCACAGGGGTCTGTAAGGTCCACATGCTCTTTCCTTTTAGTTGTCTCTGCAGGTCTCTTGGCCCTTCTTGGGAACAGTTATCCATGGGTACTTTTTTTGCTTTTTCATTCTTTTCTTTCCTCAGAAAAGAATTGCACAGGTGCATTGCCCCTGCATCACGTAGTTAGTTTACTGTATTCAAACCTTTTTCCCATTTTGGAAAGATCACAGACATCTGTACATTGTCTTTGGTTGTGGGGAGTACCCCTTACATACCAGTCAGCTCTTGTTTCACTGCCTCTGCAAGGACCAGAACTTACAGGCCAAAAAATTTAAAAGCTGTTCACAGCAACAGAAATCGTGTTTCCCAGAGCCTCTTTTTAGTCTCTCTTTTTACTGTTTATTATAATTTTCCCCATGTTGTTTCCCTAGACCTTACTAGAAAAGTAAGGGTAGTAAAATATACTGTGTCTTGCTCCAGAGACCTCTGCAGCAGCATTCTTAGATATTTCTCATTCTTGTATTACTTTACATTAAAATATTCAAGGTCTGTCACCGAGTTCCCTTACACGTTTTTACATTACCTTATGTGATTTTACCATGGGAGTTGTTTTCTCTGCCTCTTAGTGTTTGGTTTATTCATTATATGGTGTAATTATTAGTCCTTTCCGATGGTGTCAAATTTTGCTGAACTTGTGACTTATTAATTTATTACCTGTCTTTAATGATTAAAATTGCATGGAACACAACAAAATATCAGCTGCTGTTTATTGGTGTCTATTAAGCTACAGTCTTAAATTACCCAGGCCAATTTGTTCTGTAGTCTTTGTATGATAAAGATATGTCTGTAAATATTCTCTTGTGGCTTTTTGATATCATACTTGGAATAATGTTGAGGAAAGTTGTGCTAAAAAGCAAATAAAAGCAGCAACATGTAATCTCCATGCTGCCATCTTCCTCAGCTCCTGTAGTTGGATCTATGTTGGCTCTAGGTAGCTATAATTATCTCCTTTTCTCTGTCTTTCTTTTTTAACTTCTTCTTCTTCTAATCTCCTTTCTTGATATTTTGGGTAGCTTAGGATTGGATGGGTTGGAATTTGCTAAGTTTTATGGGTTAGCATGTGCTAAGTCAATGCTTTGTGAAATGCTTTATTTTGGTAGAATGTTGCCCTTTAAACTTTTGCCAAGTTCTCTTATTTTCTAAAGTGTACCAGTGAAAGTACCTCCAGAGAAAACATGTGCAGCATTTTTCCTTTACACTCTCTCTTAAGCTTTTAAAAGAACTGAAGGCTCTTCTAATAAACTCAGCAGGCAAATTTTTGGAGCCTTGTATATTTTTTAAAGTATGGTGAGCTTGGAGCTCAGAGCCTGGGAACTTACTGAATTCAATTCTGTTTCAGTTAACATAAATTCCTACACTTTTCTCATCACTTTAATATTTAGGCTTCTTACATATTCAAGTGCTTTGTAAGTAGAAGGTATCATTTCCTTAAAACGTATCAGAAGGGAGGAAAGACTTTTTCTGTTGTTTTTAATTTACACATGGGCGAGTAGATAAAGGGATTAAAGATTCCAGAGAATTTAAAGTTAACATACTTCACATCCAGGCCTGTATTTAAACTTCTGTAATTTGCTCCTCTTCAGTCTCACACCTTCCTTTCTGAGCCATGCTGGGTGATAAAATAAAGCGGGAGGTGACCAGAGGGCATTATGGATTTGTTTACATGATGTCATATGGCTGATGCCATTTCCATGCATTATAAAATTCACATATCACTGCTTAAGAGGATTTTTTATGACATATTTTGTATTGCTAAATGCTGTTTTTCATCTATATATCAAATATTACTATATTACCGGCTTATAAGATGGTTTTCTTTCTCTGACGTATTTCCTTTGCCTTTAAGATATGCTGTTTCCTTTTAATGCAAAATGTCTTTCAAAAATGGAAAAGCCAGTCTTGAAAAATGCTGAGGTTCTTCAAGGGAAGTTCAAGACGCTTAATATCTTTCCAGTTAAATTACAAAATTTACCCTCACTGAATAACTGACCATACATAGAAATTTTAACAGGATAAATGTTCACCTTGACAGCAGTTAATTAGAACTTTTCATTCACAGTATTCATTACCACTTATGCAATAATGATCATTACAGCAACCAAAAAGATTCATGACGTGTTTTCAATTTCTATACAATACGCCTAACAAAATTTAAGGTTTCAGTCATTCCTGTTTTGCTGTAGAGAGCTAGGTGATGTTGCAGCAGCTTTCATAATGTTCTGTGTACAATTTAGTATACAAGTTCAGTTTAAATTTCCTATGTTTATGGGTTCAGGAATAACAGTTGACTTTCATGAAAATGTTACTTCAAATGATTTATGAGTTTTGCAAAGGTTTATATTAATTCAAATCACAACAAC
>VZRE01013219.1:10924-31387 GCA_013396775.1 Cephalopterus ornatus
CCCTACGCATCCCCCCTCCACAAACCTATATAGAGCTTCCCCTTCTCCCACGCACTCAGGACCCCCTCACACTCATCCCCTTCCCTCCATGTAATTTCTCACGCCGCTCCCCCGGGCACGAACGGGGTGTCTCGCACCGCCACCCCGCACCCGGCTCTCCGCGCACCCCCCACGCACCCCAAATCCTCTCCCTCACCACCTCCTTCCCCTCCGCCGCAGCGGGGCCCCGCGGCCGCCCGCACCTCCCCTCCCCGCCCTCGGTGCATCCACTCGTGCACATGGTGGCCCCCACTCGTGTCCAGCCCCACGCCGGTGCGGAGGCCGCGGGCGGGTCCCCATCGCGCTCAGCCGGCAGCGGCCGCCGCCGCCCCGTCGGGCCGCGCAGGGCGGAGCTGTTCCGGGTGCTGAAGCGGGAGCGGCCGCTCGGCGGGTGCTGCAAGAGAGCGGAGCCGCGGCCCCGCCGCGCCCGGAAAGGCGCTCTGGGGAGCGGGGCTGCGGGGGCTCCCGCCACGGGCCCTCCCGGGCACCGCGCTGTGCGGGGGAGCCGCCGGAAAATCCCTCGGCTGGTAGCGGCTGTGCGTGAGGTGGCTACTGCCGGGGGGCAGGGAGGGTGTGGGGGGAGCCTGGGGTCTGCCTGCTGCTGGTGGGCACAGCTAGCCTCTGCTCCCGAAGTTTGGGGGTTCTCTCCTCCTCCATTTTGCTGCTTTTGCCCACCTCGCGTGTGACAAATAATAAAAATAATCGTGTTGACATTTAGAGGAATGTAATTAAATATAAAGAGAGAGTAGGAGGTGACTTAGCAGCTCCGAACGTGTCAGGTGCAGGCAGCTGAGGTGTGTGCCTGTTTTTAAAACATGTTTCTCCCTGGCAGGGTCATCTCTACCCCCTCTCCCCAAACACAGAGACACACAAACACACACACACCAGCCCAGCACAGGGCTTGGCAGCAGCTCTGGGCATGCTATTCAGCCTGCCTAAGTGCTGCTGGCAAAGAAATGTAAGGGAGGTGAAGGGGAAGCGGTGGGTGAGGGAGATGTTGGAGATCCTCTCCTCCATCAGGAGAGGTCTGCTAATACACGGCTTCTAGAAAAGATATAGCGGCTTGGGGGAGAAAAACAGAGAGCAGAGGCTCTCTGCTGAAACGCTTTCAATGTAGAGACCTCTTCAGAGGATAAGAGTGAACTGTGGTATCTATATAATTTTTAAAATGAGGAGTTGTTCTCTTAAATAAGGGCAGCTGAGTAAATATACATAAATACTGCAACCTATTTCAGAGGACTAACACCTGGGATTAGCTGATTTGCATAGTGAATAATGTCAACATCAGAGCTGGCTTGAATTGGATTTTCCTGGCCATAACAGAGAATATCAACCCTAAAAGAAACCAGGTGGCAGAGAAAAAATGTGGTTTGAAATTTTCAAAAAACCTTCTAAGAAACCATTGTAATTCTTCCTCACCCCATGAAAATAAACCAGTAGGTGTGCCAGGTACAGTGGAGGCTGTCAGTTCTTGCTGGGAGCTCAGTCCACTTTATTTTTTTGACCTGTATTGGAAACAACTGGAACTGGGCTTGGCAGCATTGTCTGCATGAATAGGACCCTGTAGCTTCACAGGTGCTGGTGTTTCCATGAACAAATTACATTAAAATAAATTGCAGAGTAAACACTATTTTTTCTGCTTAACATTATTCTTGTAATAATAAAATATACTACTGAAATATTCGAAAGTTTTGGAAAGGTAAGTAATTTATGTATAAATTATACCATAAAAATGTATCTAGTATAATCATGTACATTAAGATTTAGGTCTAGCATTGCAAGTTATTATAATTCCTCAGTAACTCCGAAATTACAGCGGCATTTTCCTAATGTCCAACAGCAGCTGAAATGAAAAAACAATCTCAAACATTCAATATTGATCAACTTTTTGATTTAACATGTTACTAGTCGTCATTTCTTATTATTCTGTTTCAATTCCTTGCAGATTAGAAACAAAAACAATAGAGGAAAATCACCCCCCTGGATCTTAGCCTTGGCCTTTTGCAAGCAAACAGAAGAGGAGCTGTCAGGCTTTGCATGTCAAGTAGCCACTCGGCTGTTTGACAGCTTCTGGGTTTCAGCCCCATTGGGATTGAGGCAGCTCAGGAAAGCACGAGTGATGAGTCCTGTCATCTGCTGACGCTGCTCTAGCACCATGGCAGACGGTCCGTGATATGACAAGAGGATCCATGCTAGGGAGGCAGCGTTGGGATCAATAATTGGCTTCCTGGGAAACTACAGCTGGTGGAGAGGATGTAAAAAGAGGCACGCACGTGCCAGGATATTGCTAAAGTCTTGCCGAGCTGGTGGATCCACTTGGAGGAGAGTTTTGCCACCGATCTTGGTTTTTCTCCAGGTTTGGTAATGTTGGCTTTGGGGAAAATTTCTGCTGACTCACTCACTCCTGGACACCCTTTGCGGAGCCCAGTCGACCAGTGAAGAGACCAAACGGCGTCTTACCCCCACTGCGGGTCCCCTCCAGTGGCCCCTGGCACCATCTTGTGCCCAACCGCATCCCGTGGGGCACCTGCAGCCCCCCGCCCCGGGGAGTCTCCCACAGTGACCCCCGCACCCGGGGCGGGGGTGAGCGTGCCTGAACCTCCCAGTGCAGCCAGCGCCCAACAAGATTTTACCCTGTCTGCCACCGGGGCCCCAGTGCTGCCCCCCGCCAGCCCTGCCGCCCCGCTCGCCCGCCCCAGGCCGCGCAGGATGGGGGCGGCGCTGGTGCGGCGTGGGGGCTGCCTGCTGCTCTGGCTGGCCTTACTCCTGGGCTGCTGGGCTGAGTTGGGCAGCGGGCTGGAGTTCCCAGGTGCAGAGGGCCAGTGGACCCGCTTCCCCAAGTGGAACGCCTGCTGCGAGAGTGAGATGAGCTTCAACATGAAGACACGCAGCTCCAGTGGGCTGGTGCTCTACTTTGATGACGAGGGCTTCTGCGACTTTCTGGAGCTCATCCTCACCCAGGGCGGGCGGCTACAGCTCAGCTTCTCCATCTTCTGTGCTGAGCCTGCCACCCTGCTCTCAGACACGGCGGTCAACGACAACCTCTGGCATGCTGTTGTCATCCGCCGCCACTTCAAGAACACAACGCTGATCATTGACCGAGCCGAGACCAAGTGGGTGGAGGTGAAGTCCAAACGGCGGGACATGACTGTCTTTAGTGGGCTCTTCTTAGGGGGGCTTCCACCAGAGCTGCGGTCGGCAACGCTAAAGCTGACACTCTCCTCTGTCAAGGACCGGGAGCCCTTCAAGGGCTGGATAACAGACGTCCGGGTCAACTACACGCAGGCATCACCAGTGGAGAGCCAGGAGGTGCGGCTGGATGACGAGCAGAGCCGCCTGTGTGCCAGGGAGGACGTCTGCCTCAACGGGGGCGTCTGCTCGGTGCTCAATGACCAGGCCGTCTGTGACTGCTCGCAAACGGGCTTTCGAGGGAAGGACTGCAGTGAAGGTAAGGTGCCATTTCAGTTCGCCTCACCGCCCCCTCCCCATCACTCCATGGAGGGGACGGGTAGGAGGCCAGGTCTGCATGAAGTTTCATCTGTATGAGTGGATCTTCCTCTCTCCTCCCTCCCCTCCCTTTCCATCATGGCCCTGGCTCCCCTCTTCCCCACCTTCTCCTCCCCGTCTTCCACGTGTCTCTGTGGCCAACCATGGTGCCATCACTCTTCTGTTTTCTGAGAGGCTGGGTGAGAGAAGGAAGAGGAGCAGGATGTTATTTGAATGTCCTCCGGGGACGAGGTGGGATTTGGGGTTGTTCTGGGAAAAGGGAAGATGGGTCCTGGGTACCAGATGTCTCCTGGGTGGGAGGGGGTGGTTGGCATCACACTCGGCTGGAGTTGAAGGAGGGGACAGGCATGCTTATCACAAGCAGCTCGTAGGAGTTAGTTTGGGGAGCAGGAAAAGTAATTCTGGGGATAATTTTACTGGATTAAGTGCAAAGATGACACTTGGGTTTGGTTTTGTAGGGTAGAGGAGACCCAGAGTCCACTTTGAATTTGATATTTGCCTCTGCTGTGTCATTGAAATAAAATCAGTGATTTATTTGTGAATTCCTGAAATTGTTGCTGGGGTAGAGGGGGATTAAACAGAGGATTATGTTTTTACATGAATGTGAACGGTACTGCTTTGCAATGTATTTAGCAATTCACCATGGCAGTTAGACAGGGAGAATGCAAAAGGGCAAGGGGGAAGTACATAGTCCAAGATGACAAAATTACTGAATAGTTTTACCAAGGAAGAGGGAGCTTAGAGAAACAGCAGTTTCCTGAATCCCATCTACAAATAAATCACTGGGTAAAATATGATTCATATTCAGTGCCCATTGTTTTTGGCAAATGGAAGGAATGTGAACGTTTACTTTGCAGATGCATGCAGGACTCTTGGTTTTATTATTTTGTTAGTAAATGTACCATTTTTTGCAGCTCCTTAAGCATAGAAATTACATAGGTTGTGTACCTAGAACAGAACTGAAAGGTGCGTGAATGAAATAAGAGAAAATGTACTGAGGGAAAATATAATCATCATGTCAAAATTGGAGAGCAAAGACTTAAGTTTGAAATGTAAAAAGTAAATATAAATAAGATATTATCAAGGCCAAATTAAGATCTTCACTGAGTGGCTGCATGACATTTATGGCTGAATAATTTGCCTTTAGCATTTCTATCAGATTTCACTTATTATAAGAAAGAAAACATCATTTGTGACTGTGCTTTATTATGTAACACCTTCTGTCCTTAGTGTCAATATTCAAAATGCTACAGTCATTCTGCATCCTGTTTACTTTATCAGCTGTTTATCTCTCATCTGCCATTTGTAAAAAATTCAAACCCTATTAATATTTTAAATAATTCTTAATAAGGGCAAATGATAGTTTCAGAAAATAAGACATTTGTACTTTCAATTGCACCCATTCCCAGAATCTGTAAAACGTAATGTCTTTTATGTTAGGTAGATCGTCTCACTGGATTTAGTATTTCAATGTCAATTTTTAATATATGATACTACATAATATATAGGTGTATGTACAATAATGAGTTGTCTTAGCTGGGCCCAAAAACCAAAAAGAAAATTATAAGGTGTAGCAGTTAAAGCAACAATGGTAATTTAAATGCTATTATACATTTACATGTCCTTTACACTAAAACACAGTTTATTTATTTGAAGTTATTTTGAACATATAATTTTATATAAAAAGGTTCAGATAATTGCATGTAACAAAAATCAGATAAATTCTTACCTTTACATAATAATAGGTTCAATATCTATTTTTAGGGAACATTTTTATGTTTAGATTGAATGCTAGTGAAATACATATTTATATTTATATATATTAAAAATTGTATGGAGCTTTTAAGAAGATGGCACTCAAAATAATATTTAGAATTCCCCAAAATTAAGGTAAAATGCTGACTTCATTTAAATACTGGTGGTTTTACAGTTGACCTCAGTGGGATCAAGATTCTCCTCGCATGTCCCTTGACCACTAAGAAGCCTTATAAAATAATAGCAAGACTTATAATTCTAGCATATTCTCTCAAAAAAGGATCATAAAGTATTCATATTATGATTTCATTTGGAACAGGAGGCAACATTTCCCCTGCTAACAATATAAATGGAACTAGTCCTACTGTTTATATTTGTTAATTCATAAAAGATAGTAACTGAAATTTCCATCAGTTAGGTTTTGATGAAGGGAATAGAAGCTACTCGTATGTTGTACTAAAGATATTGAACAATTATGAATTATTTAATATTCTAAGAAATCAAAAAGGCAGAAGGATAAGTAAAGCCTTTATATCTGCCAAGAAAGAAACCCTGGCTACTGCTTAGTTTTTGTAGCCAACATAGAGATTATGCTGTTGTGCTTTGATCTTTTGTTCCCAGAATATGTAAATTGCCCACAAACCTTAGTAAGACATTGCCATTGCTAGAGGTTCATCTCAGACTACAGTTATCTGGAGGGGTCTTTTGAGTCTTCACACTTGCCCTTGTCTTGCATTTTTTTTTTTAAATGGTTTAGATTTTGTCTGAAATTCTAGCCAGCTGTTCTAGTTGATACCTTTTCTTTAAAGGTGAAAGATAGTAATTAAATTCAATATTCCTTGGATTTTTTTTTCTTGGATTTATTGTGGTTCTATATCTCTGCAGTCTGGTAAGACACAGAGTCCCACAGCGTAATGAGGAAGACTTTAGGAATCAATATCAACAACAACAAAGAAAACCTCTTCAAAATTTTCTATCCTGACTTTCATTGTTTGAAAGTTTAGAAATAATAGATTTAGAATCAAACTTTCAAGCCTTAGGATGCTATTTTTGATAGCAGTTCAGTTATTTTCAGGACAAAATCTGGTGATTTTTTTTTTTCATATTTTCATCTTTGAAAATCTCATTAATGTTTCCTGCAGTAATTTTTTTCTTATAAGAATGAAGTTTAACCAATTTAGGGTTTTTTCAAAACCCATGGCAATATAAATTATTTCCAGTAGGCTTAACTGGTTTTATACTTGTCTAAATCAGGAGTAGCTTCATTTATGCTTTCTGAACTACACCAGTAAGAACAGTGCAAGATAGGAAAGAACCATTCAGCCGTGCTCTTTTTTCAAATAGGATCTAAATTCTCTTCAATGGGAGCTTTGGCATAAATCACAGAAAAAAGACTGGAGTTTGGCTTAAGTGTCAAGGATGTGCAGTCCACAGCACAGAAAAATATGCTCTGTAGCAGTTCTGTTGTTGATGAGTCCATGAGTAAAACCAGTACAGGTGTCCTCTAAAAGAGAAAATAAAATCTCTAGTACTGAAGAAGGCAAGGGAATATTATTTCGCATAGTAATAGTGACTCAATAGAAAGAAAAATAAAATTATAATAAATTTTATTACGAATAAGACTACCATTGAAATAAACCCCAATTGCCATATCAATTTTTTGATAAATTTTTGACACACATTGTGATATATTCAGTGAAAATTATAATATTTTCTGAAATTACTCAAATTGGTATGGCTTAATTATATGATAAGGAGAGCTGTTTATTAAAAAGACAGATCTTTAAAGTCAGATTTTTAGTGAATTAAGTCAAGGTCCTGGAAAGTAAGGACAACACCTGATTTATATCAGCGAGCCTGCATATTTCTCTTCTGACTTTGTTCATTACACTAAAATTTCAAAACAAAAAAACCCTATTTTGCATATTAAATTAGTAAAATAGTGACCTTCTGGCTTTAGACAAAAAGAAAAAGGTATAACTTTCATTTCATCCTCACTTATATAAAAATAACCTTGTCTGGTATTCTTTCTGAGAAAATAAGCGGATACCTCTAAAAGAAGTAGTAAAATACACAGGATGCATTGATTTGGAGGAAGTTTCTCACTGATGCTAACTTCTTGTCACTCCATGCCCTTCTGCTTTTCTATATCTGTAATCACTTGAAAAAATTGCACACAGGATCATTTATAGTTTTAAAATATAGCTTGCCTACTTGCCTCAATACTAGTATGCTATAGAGACAATTGCTCGGTGAAGTCAAAGTATTCCTGTTTTGAACATGTTTTATTTTAACTGTTCTACTGAGTTTCTGGTTCATGAGAAAAATGAGAACTATTCATGCAGCTGTTCACTGTAAGTGATAGTTTTCCTTGTCAGATATTCAGAAGTTGATGCCAGCTATAGTTTGAACTGTGAGAGTGATTTTTGAGGAAGTGAGTTCCAGATGTCTCAGGCTAGCCAGCATTTAGATTTGTTTGTTTGGGTTCTGAATATATTACATCAGTCTTTGTTGTGCATATTTCCTTTTTCATGTGAACTTTTTAAAAAGTCATCCAATATTTATATATCTTTGAAAATTTTCATATTTTAATCCATTTAATTCTCTTATACCTTGAATGAAACATTTAAACTTCTTTTGGCATTAATTATCTATTGCAAGATACATGTTTGAGTGAATGCTGTTGAACTCATTGCCTATAGTCAATCTTATCAGAGTAGTCACTACGGTTTTTATTCTTCTTGAATAGTTAAATAAATATACTTTGGGCTAGAAAATACTGTGAAGAGAACTTTCCTTTTCATTTACACTTCAGAATTTTTACTTACAGTGCGTATCTCTATTACATGATCTGTATTCCTTCTGCATGCTGAATTTCTTGTTAGTGCCAATGGCCACTGGGGTGATGTTGATTTAGAAGGAGGGGTAGAGATCCACCAGAGATTGTGCTAAGCTTGTGTTGTTTTTACCAATTATGTCATTAATTTTTCACTTTATTTAGTATTTTTAAATGGTGACTTTGTTGTCAGAGTAGAATCTTGAGCGCAGATAGTCAAGTGATCCAAAAGTCTTTCAGAACTGTGTTAAACCTATGCCCTTCACATTTAGTCATATGAAAACACAATCCTTATGTCAGTTTAAAGCACAATTTTGCATCATTTTCATAATGCAATTTGATGTATTATTTTGTTTGCCAGGATTCAGCATTATAAGATATGGATTTCAATATCTGCCTCGTGTAAAATCACAGGAATTTACATACTGTGTCACTGGTAATTAGGAGTTGGCAGTCTGTTTTCTATTATCTTCTAAGGAGGTTTCTTGTTGAGTATTACTAATCCTTTCAAAATGCTGATATTGAAATACTTCCCAAAGACCACGTACACATATAGCCTACCTCTTGGTATCCTAGATCAATAATATTTTAATTAACGAGGTTGTTGCTTCCCTTTGTGCCTAGCTGAGGTGATGCTAGGAGAATTTATATCTAGCACCATAGGACTTTGTGTCAGATTGGTCATATTAATTCAGAATGTCAAAAGAATATTTTAAAATTGTTTATATTTCAATGTAACTACACTTCTAGGCTTACAGGCATTTTGGACCAAATGTACTTGATCTTTTGTCTCAGCTGCAGGTTGAGCTCCCGAGGAGTCTTTTAAGAGTAAATGCTAACCAAGGAGTTGTGGGAAAACATTTGGATTCCAGAACATATAATTTTATCCCATCATCATTACCGACCTGATGGATAGGAATGGGGAAACACCTTGGCAATTAAAACGAGTTCCTGATATAAATAGCTTTATGTAGAGGCTAACATTAACATATGCAGCTTTAAGGGTTTATGCTTCTTTTAATGAACTTATTAAAATTTGTTGGTACTTTAAAACACAAAAGTTCATCCATCTTTCTTGATGAATTTAATATGATGTTTTATCTTCCATAAAGCTTGATGTTCCTTTCAGAAAACATGAAACCAGACCAGCTTCTGGAAAAATGCTTTGTCCAATTTATTGTGCTGTAGTTGAAAGTTGGGTGCCTTCATAAACACATGATTTTACAGAATAGTGAACAGCATTTTGAGGTGTTGCATACCCTTTTGTACCTGAGGAATAAATTGTAAAGACTAAAGTATACTACTTTCAGGGAACGATTTGCTAGAACATAGCAAAATACCTTTACCTGTGTTGTTATATATAGAATTGACTAGCAAAGTTAGGGTACGTAATACTTTGAGGCCTTCTGTACTGTGGGGATGGTATCTGAGAGTATCACAAGCACTTTACCAGCCTGCATTATATTGTCATGCGTGCAGAACTCAATCTTGCAGCTCAGATGCTCTTCTACCAAGCTAAAAAGTAGTTGTATGTGACGGGTTCATGCTAATGTCTAGCCATTCTCATGGATCTTGGAGTAGAATCAGTAGAATAAATGAGAACTTCAAGGCACAAAATACCTGTACTAACTCATGACCTAATGAAGTAGGAAAAAGCACATGGTTTTGATATGCCATTGTTTTCTCAGTGACCCTAGCCAGTTCACACCACTTCTCCAGTTTGTTTTCTCCATCTGTGAAGTTAAACTAGTGACACTCCATACATGGGGTTTTCTGTACGATTTTTTTTCTGTCATCAGGTACTTGATCAGAATTTCTGTTAGGGATCTAGTAGGGAAGTCGGGACTTGAAGCTCCCTTTACGGTAGTGCAACCACTTTAGTCTACAGAACTGATACTTGTCAGTTGGCTTTGAAGTTGCTGGCATTCCTACTTCCTATCCATAGGTGGCTATTCAGAATAGTATGTTTTTTCTTGTACACAACTCGTCTGCCACTACCTTCCATTGGTCTGACTAGGCATTGGAAATGATGTCAACTGCCAACCACATTTCCTTTGACAATTTAGCTCTTCTTATGGTTGTAACAGTTCTCATCCTTTGCAACATTACAACATCTGTACAAAGGCCATCCTTATTACTGTAAAAGGATCTAAGGTTTAATGTTTGGGGATAGTGAAGAACTCTGGTTCCCAGTCAATGACTGTATAATTTTTTTAAAGGGTGAAAGCAGGAGGTGGCCTCAGTCATGCCTGATTTGAGCTTGTAAAGAACAGGGGTATGTTGGCAGCAAATCTGTAAGAACAGGGTTATATGATAAGAATTTAAATTTCTTTAATTTCTTTAATTCTGTGGAGTGGATTATGAACCTAGAACTATTCAGCTAGGTCCTATTAAGCGGCAAACTTGGTGCCTTTCAGATAGCTGTAAAAAACATGTTCTGTTTTCATTTTTCACTGGAGTCAGTTTGAAGTCCCATTGACTCAAGTTTAGAATTAGGGCAAACCTAATAACCTGCTGATTCTGAACTTACTTTCAAGTGGGAATATGAAAACAGAGAGATCTAGGGCAAATTAAATAACCTGCTGATTCTGACTGTAGTATTCTTCTGGGAATATCTATAGAGAAAATACTTTCATAAATTCTGATATTTATTACCATCATCATCATCATCATAATTATAATTATTCATTAATTTAATATATGCCTTATGAACCATGCTGAAAGAGTAAAGCTTTATAACTAATTTTGTTTTATATTTAAGACACTCTGTAATTTGAGGAAAAATCTGTTTTACAAAAAAAAAATAGACGGTGTATTCACTAGAATCACTTTTACCAGTTTCTGCTGCTACAGTGTGAAACAGTACGTACTAACAATGCTATGCAGGTGTGTAAGTTGCAGATTCTTTTTAGACTGTGCCTCGCTGCACAAGGTCTTGGAATGAGAAGGTTTGACTTTTTGGTGATTTTGTCTAGACAAAGGACTTTGTGTTGCTTAAGGCAGAGAAACTAGATTGATTCTTCTCACAGTGCTGTCTGTTTGTAATTAAGGGAATGCATACAGCCTTTGAGGAGGTCACTGACATTGCACTCTGCAATTGGAGATGCGTGTCACAGTTCCAAAGTTTCTGAATTACATCTTAATTTCTGATACAGAATGACCTTCATGTTGATCTTATTTCTCTTCTCTGCTTTCTAGTTTTAACTAAAGATTTTTAAAAATGACACTTCTGTCCAAGGACGTATTTCCATTAGGAACAGACTCCTTGAGAAAGACTGTACGTATATATTATAAATGATATGTACTTTCTTTTGAAGAAGTATATAGAAAATCACAAAATTAGCGAGTAGACATGGGGTGAAGATCTGTATCTCAATACTGCAATTTTCTTTAGAAGCTTATCCTGACTCTTCTTTGTTCCCAAAGGTGACAATAGGAATGTTAACATACACACACATCAGCGTTTGTACAATGGGTGTCTGGGGCACAACCACAATGAAAAGCTTTAGGATGAATTATGATCTTGTGATGCAAAGATTATATTCATTATTAACAAAAATGTGTGAATTGGGCCCTATTGCTATGGGGGGAAGGAAGATGCTCTTCAACTCTCTTGAGAAAGATGTTATATTTCCTCATTCTAAATCATGCAGGAGTGATAAAAGTGGTGTAAAAAAGTTTGGATTCCACTAATTATTGCTCAGCCACAGGCTTGCATTTTACATTTATAAAATTATTTTTACATTTTACATTTGTAAAATCAGGCTCTTAACCTGTAAGGTCCAGGGACAGGAGTCAGAGAGGCCAGTGAGACACTGCATCTTCTTCCCAGACTTACACACACTGCTACATCTAAGCACAATGATTTTCAGTAACAGGACTTTTTACCTGCTATTGTTGCAAATCCACTGACAATCACATTCATGTTTACATTCAAAAGTTTTATCTATTCTCTTATCATTGGCTGGATCCCATTTTCTTGTGTTAAGTGTCATTGGAGTCTTTAAATAAGTAGAGTCTTTTTTGCACATTATAAATACCCACATCATTCAGGTTTGCTGCTCAGTCCCATATTACCCATTGTGATACTGTGAGTCATACTGGTGGATTTTGTAAATCTTAAACCATGAAAGCATGCACAGTGATGCAAGTGAATAAAATTTCCTTCCAATTTGTTCCCTATTAAAAAAAAAAAAAGAAAAAAAAATAGGCGTATCTATTGCAGTATAAGTTCATGGCACCACGGAATTCAGAAGCAAAGATGCCTTCACTGAGTAGTAGCTTTTATCCTTTTTTTCTTGCTTGTGTTTTAGCATAGACTTTGTCTCTCCATTTTATTCACATTTGCATTAAAAAATAATAAAAAACAGCTAGTGATGCTGTATCTATTGTGATAGAGGTATACCTAATTCAAAAAGCATGTCTCTAAGAGCTTAGTAATATTTAGTTCTTTTGATATTTTACTTTCATATGGGGTTATTGCTCCTTGCATAGCCTAAATATATCAAGTGAGCTGAGTACAGGTTTCAATGTTACTCAACTTTGCTCTTCCTTAGTTTCCTCATCAGAAATTTGAAAAATAGCACCTAAGTATGTCTTGGAAACTTGTCCTTGCCCAGTCTGAGTTCTCAATGACTTTCAATCTTTAGAGAATGCAGAAAGAGATACTAAGGACATCGATTAACCAAAGGAATTGGAATAGGAAAATGTCTTTAGAAATCATATATATTATTCTGTAAAATATTTTAAAAATATTTTGCTTTTGTAGATTTGTCACATTCAGTAGTATCTCTGTCAATTTATGGGCTAAAATAACTTGTTGCAGTAGTCCTTTCATGTCTGTGTAAATCAAGGTTAATGCCTCTTGAAGCTGATCTGTTAAGCCATTTTATAGTAAGATCAGAATCACTTTCTCTGGCTAGGAAAAAAACTCCTTTCTACTGTATTACTATTAAAACACCCCAAAAACTCACGGAATAAACAGACTTAATCTTGCCCACTGCTATGTAACACTACTTTTCAATCTTTATAGAAGTTTCCTTTGTCCTTCAGATGCATAGAAACATTTTATCAGCACAAAAATGACTGTTGAGAAGCTTTGCTTGCATGTTTCTGACACCTGCATGGCAACAATAATTACTTATTCCACTCTTTGGTTTTTGTCTTTTGTAGATGTGGAGTAAGAACTTGCAATGCCGTTTTCCCTTGTAAAATTGTAAATTAATGGCTAAAAGAAATATCATATTTTAATCTCACTTTCACCCCCATAGAGGAGATGACCTATCCCGTATTAAAATATTTGCCCTTTGAAAATAGACTGTCATGTGTTTTTGTCCTCTACATATTTGAATCAATCTTCACACTCCTATGGTTGTTCTTAGTGAACGGGTTTTAAAGCACAGCTCAGTTTGCAGCTTTTCTAATCAGCCTAAGTCACCAGTGTCAGTTTAACATGTATGAACATCCTGCACTCAAAAATTATGCTCTGACAATATTATTAAGTTTATAAGACAAAACACGTAGAAGCTGTGAACTGTCAGGACAAAAGATACTGTGCAATTTTAATTTCATCTGTTTCTGGGTATCCATTATGAAATAGTGTTTAATTACATGATCATATACCACTTTATTCTCAAGCTTTCTGCCTCGTTCACTGCATAGTCTGATAATAAGTTCTTCAATATTTTGTTTTCTCCTTGCTGTTCAGTTTGTAGCCTTGAGCCTTATTTATCATCCATATTCAAATCAGCTCTGAAGAGAAATTAGTAATTTTTCCCTGGGCTTTTCTAAGGTTTTCATAGCAACAACATCTGAGCTGCTATGCAAATATTAAAAATCACACAATGCCCATGTAGGATGATGTATGCTATTATCCCATTCGTAGAGGAGAACTGAGACAATAGAGACTGCAGGTAAAAACATTCACAGAGTGCCCATCTGAAGTTTTTCTGATTACTTCACATGTAATATCACATACTTTAAGTATCCGCTGTAACTTCAGAGTACAGCTCTCCCTCCCTTCAGATTAGAAGTTTGAGTTATCAGCACTGTATATTCTGGGATATCTGGCACAGCACGCTCTCCAAAGGTGCAAATATCCTGAACAACATTAGGAATGACCACCCAGAAAATGCCTGTCTTTAAAAACCTGACCAAAATCATATGGTATTTTTAGGAGAGAAGGGGATAGAATATATTTCTTCCACACAGCATTCAGCTCTCCTTGCTATGAGGTACACCCCACTGCTTTTCAGCAAGGTCCTGTGTATTCCAGGGGCAGGTGCACTGCTCATTGGCACAAGAGCTTTCTTTGTTACTCCGTCATTACTTATTGCTAAGAATAGTCCTCTTCTGTGTACAGATGAAGTGAAGGAAGCTCTGGAGAGAATTGCATTAAACTGTGTAATTAAAGGCTATATCTTATCCTATATGAATAAAGTAGATGGATCTGAGTTGCGTAAGAAGCCTTATGTCTCAGAGCTGCTATTTTTGCCTTTACAGCCCAAAGAACGTTCTTTTAAGATAGTAAAATAGTCAGTGTGTATAATTTTTTTAGGTTTTAAAGACTTGATTCCCACGCAGACATCCCAGCCCCAGCCATTGTGCTTTCTGCACTTGAATGAGGAAGCTCCCTTTCCTCAGAGCCCACTCCCAGGAGGGAAGCTGCTGATGGATTGACACTTTCACCGGTCCAAAACTGGGTAGCTGGACCTAGTGTAGGCTACAGAGACCAAGAAGACCTGCTGAGGCTGAAGTTAACACGGTCTTTCAGGAGCTGACTGGTACAATCCAAGACATCTCCACTAATACTGTACGAACAGATTTTTGAGAAAATTTGCAACTTGAACAGATTGTGGTGGGCTTTCAAGGGGTTGACAAAAGGCTCAAACATAAAAGTCAAGTTACTCCTGCCCAAATGTTTTTTATATTTCTGCTTCAAAATAAGACTCAAGTCAAAAGGAATCAGAATGGAAATTAAAGTTACTTAGAGTTCACTTGGGGAGATACTACTGCTAACATAAATGTCAGGTTTTTAGTTGAGATTTTTTTTGTGACTAAATAAAATATACTTTTTTAAGATTGAAAAAAAGAAATTAAAGACTTGGACAAAATTGTTTCAGTACATTTCAGAACCATTTTTTCCAATGAATTGAGTTTTTAAAATAAAATACAAACATGGTATTTGCACATCTGTTTATCAGTGTTGCCATTAAAGTTCCCTAAAATTATTTTGTAAACTCTTCCTGTAAAAGTTTTATATAAGGAATAGTATAGCCACCATACAATATTCTGTACACAAGACCTAGAAATGCAGTGTTTGTCTTTGATGTGACCAGCCAATATTTTTGAGACACTTACGGCTTTATAAGAGCTACATTTTTTAATGTTCCAGCTCCTTTGAACACACTTTTATTATTGTTCTCCTTATGTAGAGATACTTTCCCTATGTACAGAACTAGTTTCTCTTTCTTCCCTTGTGTGTTAAAAAAAAATTATGAAGAAAAAAAATATTTATTTTCCCTTTTCCTTTCCATGATTTATATATGTTATACTATGTCCTATTTGCCTAGAAAGAAGACAAATAAGAAGCATTTAGGACAGGAGGCAATAAATAAGAATAGAGTCACAGTCAAATTGCCAATGAATTTCTTTATGATCACTTAATTCACAGATGGTCCCACTGTATTTAGTTGGATTATTTGTATGAATAATTTCATCTCCTTGATCCACAGTATAAATTAATGTGTGTACTAGTATGCTGATAACAATACTTATTTTAATAATACAATATGGCTATTTAAAAGCATATGACTATACTACGTTACCTCATGGTATTTAATCATCTAGTGACATTTTAAGGAATATTAAATGTTATTACTCCCACTGATTTAAATGGGACTATATGTGTCAGAATGAATAGCAAATTTTTTAAAATAAAAAATATCCAAAAAAAAGAATTTAAAATTGTGGTTTGACCATAATCAGATACAAGCTAAACTGCAGAATCATAGACAACTGATTGATATTTATAATTTTTAGAGATAACTATTCATGGTTTTACATATCATAAATGTCATGCCTAGTATGTAATCTAATTAGATTCATCTTTAGAAATGCCTTTTAAAATGAATAATGATGAATTTAAACTCAGATGTCTGTATGCATTTAAATTGTCTTCAAGCTCACTGTATGTGTCATTTACCACCTTTTTGCTGCACTTTCTAGAAAAGAATTCTAACGCTATTTCTTTAGGAAAGTTTAAATTCTGCAGCAAAATAGTACCAGTCAGAAATCCAAGTCCTATGTAACATCCCTAAAGGCTTTTTTTGCTAAGCAATGAAGGGAGTATAATTTAATACAGTCTGATTTTACTGTCATTTAAAATATGTCCCTAGCTCAGCAGTACTCCTCTGCAAACTTTTTTTTTCATTTGAAATATAGAAGATATATATAAAGAGTGAATGAAAAGTTTAGTAGACTAATGGGACTGTAGTATATCAATAAAAATGTATTGACACTTGGATCACTATTAAATCTACTACCTGCACTTACCAGACTTCTCAAAATATTAGCTTCTGTGATTGTTTACAGCTTTCATGCATTTCATAAACAGGCTAAAAACTCTTCTCATTTTAATAAATGTATAGAAAACAACTTGTCCTAAATGTAACTTTACAAAGACTCCTAAATTAAAAAAAAAAATAAAAAATTTAAAAACAATAGTTCTCTTATTAACAAGAGGTATATCTATTTTACAATTGTTAATGTGTTATCTCTGGGATTTATATCAGTAAGATTAAAAATTGGGTAGCCTTCAGTATTTTTTAAATTGATGCAAATATTATTTTATGTTAGAAATTTTCATTTCTAACAGCAAATAGAGCTGACTGCTCTAAGTGAAAAGCATAACCACTGCAGCTAAGGTTAATTCTCTCTCACATCTGTCCCCAACCATGGGAAATTGTGCTGCAGCTTGGTCCTGCTACAAGGCTTTGGGTAAAGAGAAATAATTCTCTAGGGAGGACTTTGCTAAATTCAGATCAGTTGGATAGAGCAGTTCCTCTGGCAATTTTGCCAGTTGATCCGAAGGGGCAAATTGGAGTTTTCTGAGAGCAAATATGAAGTAGCATAAGGGGAGTCAAGGTCTTTGCCCCCTCAGCTACAGGAGAAGTAGGCATGTGACTCTTGTATACATCTCTTTGAATTTCTGTCCATATAGCTGTGATTGATTCCTACAAACATTATTTATTATCAATGTTCTGGCCAGGAAAAAAAAAAATTACAGTGATTTGAAAAATATTTTTTGTCTCTTTTAAAAGGAATCCGTTTTCAAAGGTATATAAGGTGAAACTTGTCTCTCAATATGCCTGGTAGCCTCACTGTACTATATGTTAATAAAAATCATGAAGTTTTTCAGTTGAGCTTGGGAATTGGACTTCCATTTTCTATAACCCACTGGCATCACTTTTAAATCAAATCTAAGAAAACCTCTTAGTAACAAAATTTTCATACCTGTCAAAAGTGTTTTTGAGAGTTGCTTTCCTTCTTCCTGCATTCAAAACACGTTGCTGCATTTATTAATTTTTTTTAAGTTTTTCAGCTGAATTTCAATATGATTTGGTGTTTTCTCTGATTTCATGCAAAGGATAGCCTGAAAACTGTTAATAAAATAACAGACTGGCAATATTGTTGAAACCAACCTTTGGTAACCAAATAAATGATACCAGGAGAAGAATGTAACAAAAATATCTGTAGTTTTATTAGATATTGCAGTAGTATATCATGCTCAGCCAAGTTGCAGTGAATTACTGGTCTCTGAATGTGTTGTGTACTCCCTGTCTCTAAACGGTGTGCAACATCTTGCCCTCCATCTTATCCTACACTTCTTACTGCAAGTTGTTCTTACTGATGGTTTTGTTTGATAAGAACTGCATGATACTTAATATGCAACCAGCTGCAGGTTCTCCTCTGAAATGCTGGATTTCTTCAGAAAATGATTTTAATTGTAATAGTGACCTTTGCTTCTAGGGTTTGCGATTGGGTTTTGTTTTGCAGAGTTGGCTATGGTTAAGAAAAACTTATTATGAAACAACCCTTTTTAGCTTTGTACCCAGATATTATTTCTTCTTTAGAAACTGGATCCTTCATAAATGATTACATCAGATGAATGGTAGACATCTGGAAGCATAAAATGGAAAAATAAAAAAAAAGAGATGAAGAACTGAGAAGTAATTAAGTACTGGAAATGGGATTTGGAACTTCTATTTTATTTTCACTATTCTATTACAAGTTCTTTATATATCTCTCAAGTATTTAATCTTCCTTGCAGTTTTTCATCCATAAAATAAGGTCAATAATATTCACTGCCTTCTTACCATTCTCTGTCTGTTTTGTTTAGTGGTGTCTGAGATTTCAGAGCATATTCTGCTATATTCCTGCCAATACCTGCTACAAGAGATGATCATCTAACTTATGGTTTTAGAAGTTACGTATTATATACAATATTGAGCTGTAGTTGAGATACCAACATTGAAGCAAAAGTAATGAATAAATTATTGTAATTTAGGGATTTCCAGATTGCTTTAGGGGCAACTAAGTTCCTGATGTATTGATACATAATCTTTCTAAACAAATGTTCTTCTTTGGAATAACCAATTTTCGTCTGATTTGTGGCTTATTTCTCAAAGCATGACATGGCAACGGGATCTGTTAAAAAGATTAGTATATACTTGAGTAAAAAGGTGTTATTTATAAAGGGGTCCTTCAAAGTTGTACCATCAAAAGATTCTTAGTTTGATCTCCTTTGCTAGCAAAAGCAAAGATGCTTTTTGGAAATGAACTGAAAACATCCTAAAATATGTGTAAAATTGTATTTTATTAGGACAAATGTCAGCTGATAAGAGTTTTCTTAGGCATACTTCACTGTAATGGTACTTGCTGATGGTATTGTTTGAAGCATTTTAGAGCTTTCCAGCAAAAAGCGTTTACAAAATATCATAGAATGTCCTTTGTATTAACAAAAAGGTGCAAGGGGGAAACAGTGATTTTCCTTAATACGTGGTTATGTAAAGGCTATTCTGAACAAAACAGACTGATTAGTAAAGAGGAAAAAAGCATTTTCCTAAGTTTCTAGGTTTTTGGTTCCTCTGCTACTAGAAATTTGCCTATAAGCATAAGATGAATTCCTTCATCTGTATTTGAATGGAAATGAAGACCTGATCTTCATCAATGTCACAGTGGAATGATTCTCCTTGGACAGTCTTTGAAAAGAAGAGAATATTCTTTCTGATTTCAGAAATTTTTGGATGAAGGCGTTTGGTTCTACCTCAGACTGCTTTAGCTCTCTTTCAGAGAAGTTAGTTATTATTGTTCACAAAAAATATATCCAAATTTTTTGCTTTTACTATAAAACAGTTTATGCAGAAATAATTCTAATATGATTTTTATATGATGAAATAATGTCATGAAGGTCTCAAGCATATGTA
Organism: Cephalopterus ornatus; assembly: GCA_013396775.1. Classification (NCBI taxonomy): domain Eukaryota; kingdom Metazoa; phylum Chordata; class Aves; order Passeriformes; family Cotingidae; genus Cephalopterus; species Cephalopterus ornatus. Next base: position 30,548 of record VZRE01013219.1, read on the forward strand.
GCTTAAATGACCTGAGCTGTAAGATTTGATGCCATGAATGTCTCTTGAGAGTATCTTTAGATAGCAGTTAGTAGATTAACAAGTAATTAACTTATTTTCATGAACAATGGATAAATGTATATAAAAGAATGGATAGACTGCCCAAATGACCATATGAAAACATGTAACTGGAACTGAACACACAGTCCATTGTTTACCATTTGGATAAAATGACTAAACAGAGTGTATGACAACTGTGTCATAGAAGATGGTCACCTACTTAAGAATGCAAAATCTACAGGAAAAAGAACTGGTTAAATATATATGAAAGGGAATCATAGATTGCATTCCAGTTCTTGGATTGTTAGATATCACCACATGCTAGATGGTCATGCATAGCCACTGCTGTGCTAGCTCCTTTTCATGGGTACATGTGCATAATACATTCAACTGGACTGCACAGCTAAGCAAGGCTAATAAATCTGATCACAAGAAAAGAGTGATTAAATAGAAGCTCTGTCTAACGGCACGGACAAAATCCTAGAATGAGCAATCTACAGTGCTGACCCAATGTTCTCAATTTCAGTTTGATTTTAAGTAGAATGACAAGGGGTTTTGAGAAAGCAAAGCACTTTGGCTAAATGAAATGTCAGCAAGTTTATGATTGCAGGAGAGAGCATGGAGAATTCAGTCCTTTAAATCTGTGAGCAAGTGTACTGAACATATAAACCCATAATCAAAGGGAGAAGTTAAGTATTATCTATCTGTCATAAATGTTTAATCATTAATGGAATACACAAAGAAAAACAATAATAAATGGACTAGTTACTCAGTAGTGCTGAACAGATTACTGGTTAAAAT
>VZRE01013221.1:0-93732 GCA_013396775.1 Cephalopterus ornatus
TGGTTACCAAGGAAGGTCTAAAACCAAAATCACTACAAAATATTTCTGTCATATTTCAGACATAAGAACAGAAGAAAACATTTTATTAAAAAAACCAGCAGGCTTACAGAGAAAACCAGGATCCACTAAGTGAATGAAGGTAAAAATTAAGAAAATCACTATGGCTTTGTATTTTTCCTACAAAGAAAGCAAGACTTTCTATGAGATAGAATTCCAGAATCATTCATTTGATGTCATACAGTCATTTTGTACCATTCAGTTCAATTAAAGAACTTCTGAACGTTTTTTTCTTCTGTACAAATTTGCCAGTTCATAAACTACCACAAAAAAGAAATAGAATGCACCTGAACTAAGATAATTTGAGTCAAAAGTATTTTCTTGATCCTAGTAAATTCAGTTGAGTTACAGGAAGCAATTTATTGGTCAAAGGATGAGTGGAGTCTGTGAGCCAACTGATGCCAAATGATGTACTTAGGCTTCCTCCTCCTTATTCATGTCCAAGGTCTTAGAGCAAAGAATGGTAAATGTAAGACATTAAAATCTTACTAGGCACAAGTGGCAGAAGATTAGATACTGAGATTCAATCTTTTATAAATTTCACCTCATAAAAACAATGCTGCCTCTCAGAAAAAGGAGGGCCTCATTAGTTATTTAATATTAGTTATAAAAACACATTACAAGCTATTTCAGAAACAGCTCTGCAACTAACAATCTACATGAAATAAACTGGAATAATGTCTGTTCCCATCAAGAATGTCTCAAAAACTGCACAGGATGGAAATAAAGTATTAATCTCTGAGGTCAGAATGCTTCAAAGCATTTTTTATCTTATAAAACTTAACTTCTTCTACCCCTCCCAATACACCCTTATACAGGGCAACCGAGTTATCACAGATTTAGATATGTAAACTGCTCTAGTTACCTGCAGCTGTTATTTCCCTGTAAAGATGAAAGGCAATGTGTGTGTGTATGCTTCTCACAGTGTATGCTTACAATGCTCTGTGTAGCCCCTAAGGATACACCATGATCCATGTAGTTCCCAATAGCAAGTGCAGTTACAGCTCCACAGAGTTCAATATGTGCTGCTCCACACATATTTGGCTGAGGTAGCCCATCCAAGCTTGCTTGAGCATGTTTCTAATATTTGCAATTATATTTGTGTATTACATATGTGTAAACAAAAGGACACGAGTGCTGAAGGCAGGGCAGGATATAATTTGTTGTCTTATCTTTGGAGAGCTCGGAAGGCAGATGCAGGTTCAGACAGCAGAGTTGACTCTTTTGATTTTCAGCAGGTAGGTTCCATTTATTCTGCCAAATAGAGGCCAGTTAAGATTTCAAGTATATTGTACATAGAACAGTTAAGGTTCTGTGTATATTATGTATAAAACCTATGTTTTAAGCTATTATTAATTATCATGAAGTTTACATGCAATATATACATATAATGCAATACCGACATACATAAATAACATCAAATTACAACCCTGTTGCTGTCACAAGTCCCTTACAAAGATAAATACATTTTATACATGCATACATACATACAAAAAATAGCAGAACTATAACTATAACAAATCTAACCCCACAATATACTGGATATTAAGAACAAAGTAATGAATATTTGCTGAATATTTTTTATGACTTAAATTCTCAGCTCATTTGCTTTGCAGATAAATGATTCATGCCAGCTATTGCACCTTTGGAAAGCTCTCTTACTTGTGTATGCCAAGATAAATTAGGAAGGCTAATGAATTCCAAAGTACTTCTGAGTCGAGAAAACTTACAGTATATCAGTTCAGGCAATGTATGTTTGGTAACTCTAAGAAAAAGGAAGCTAAACCTTGTGGAAAATAGTACAGTTTCAATACCACAGATTGCCATTCTAAGACACGAATCGGCAACATATGTTGCTAGTAACATTTCACTGTGTGAAGAACCCTTAAGGAAATCCAGTTTATAGTTGTGCACTTGCAATGTATGCTAAGAAATCCTAGCATACAGAGAAAAGTAGCAAAATGAGCAGAACAACAGAGAAGTTATGTGATCTTCCACTTTTACATTCCTCCTCCAGTGACATGGCATTGGTAAGTAATGTAGGCACATCAAAGTGTGTTTCATGTGTGTATCTCATACTTCTACCTATAATATGTACAGTTGTGGGAAAGATATTAATATATATTATATTCAGTAATACAATGGTATTACTGAAGACAAAATAAGCTCAGATAATAAAAGCATTGGAAGATGTGTTTCTAGTTCATGTTTGTGTTTGAATCTTTAAGCAAAATAGTTGTGAAAGTGTTATGATTAAATACCTACTTCTGCTTCATAATGTAGCTTTTGATAAAGAATTAGGTCATCAGATTTATTTGAAGTCTGGATTTATGCATTGCATTTTTACTTCATTGTTGAATGAATCAGCTATCTCTTATGTAATAACCCTTTGAAATTTCTGAAAGAGAGAGATGGAAACTTACTAGATACTTTCTATTCTAATGGTATTAGAAATCAAAGGATACTTAAAAGAAATTTTAATAACACAGTAATTAAGAATATTTAGCATTACTGACAGTCAAACCTCATAAGTATTGTTCTTTGAGCTTTGATTGTGATGCAGCACCTGACTGGGTGTCTCATGAGATGTGACTTTCTTTCCATGACATTTCCAGCCTTTTTGGATTTTGCAGAAGACAGCCATACTTCATGTTCTTTAAGCAATTCTCTTATGAATTGTTTCATTACTCAAATCAGAGTTGTTATTGTGACCACTCTAGTTCTCACCAGAACAAATTCAAATTCAAAGGCAGACAAAAATTGTTATGCCCATAACAGGCAATAGATTTATCTTCAACTCAGCCACATCCTCCTATGAAAATGCTGCAGAGCCATCTTATGCATCTTCTGCACACTGTTCTTCAACTGGACAGCAAAGGAGAACAGACTTAACCATAACAATTTCACACAGAGTTTCAGCTCTGAAAAGGCACCTTGCTTACCACCAGAAACAATCTACATCCACACAAAAAGAGCATTATTGTATTAAGAATAATACAAATTTAGCCAAAGACACTATAGTTATTCCAAGTCTTGTTAACATTCCACTCTCTCTGCAGCTGGAACCATGCATACTGCTTAACACAGCAGTGTCTTCTACTTTTCTAATGGCAAAAAGTAGAAAACTCCATGCGTTAACACAGAGGCAGATGTGGGCAGAAAAGGCTCACTGCTGTTTCATTTTGTATGTAGCCATGGCTGTTCCTTCCCAATCCATGCCTGCAGTACTCTAGCTAGTCTAGTAGTCTAAGACTCTAGTAGTCTAGACCTAGTAGTCTAAGACTCTTTCCTCAGTCAGTGTTCCGCTGCTCTTGATTCTTCCTTTTCTTGAAGTTAATGATCTAAATGAGACAGTATGGTTGTTCTTGTCATAACAGTGCAACCTTGCCTGTCACCTACTTCTTAGAAGGGTGCGGTTACAGAAATTACTTTGGGTTTTTTATTTCATATTCAGGCTTGAAGCCAAATTGCGTTCAGTCCACCACTTATGAGCTATTGTTAAGTCCCAGAGACAAGTTGAAGCCAAGCACTCCTTGAGCCTCCAGTCCTGTATTCAGCTTTTGCCAACTTTCTCTCCTTAGGGACATTTTTTTTTTTATTATTCCTCTTGAATCAAAAATGTCATGCCATATTTTTTAAGCAGACAGGACACTGACATACATATTTTCTCAGGGGATGTAAAATGTATATATCATGACATAACTAATTGAGAAATTCTGTCCTTTTTCTCACACTCACTGTGGTTTAACTAAACATTACCAATTGCTTGGATTTGTTTCTTTAATTCTAATTAATACCCCTTCACAATGAAATTCTTCATAATATTGCGTAATATATATTCTAACTCCAAATGCATATAAACTCTCATTCTGTTACTTTTACTGTATTTCATTAATCTTAAAATGTAAGTGCTAAAAGGTAGTGTTTCTGTCTTCTTTTACATGCCTGAAGTATAAATAAAGCATCAGATATTTATCGTGGTGCCTTTAGGGAAAAGTAGTGTATGAGAAACACACTGAAAGGAAGTCATTTTACAAAATATCCAGTAATACACTGGACTCCATTCAAGTCAAGGAGGAAATCTAACACTGTATATAACTCCAGAGGTGAACTGAAAATAGTTTACTTTCCCTAAATCAGAGAACAGATTTTGGCTAAAGATTGAAGCACAGAATGAATGGAAATACTGATGTAAATTGCAGCTACAGGTGAGATTCACTGCATCTATGGAAAGTCTTAATCTTTTGACTGCATGTGAAAAGTTGGATAGGTCAAACACATCTCCTGCTGAGAAAGTTGCTGCAAAATCCCAACCGAGCAGTAATCCATCACTGTGGACTGAAGTACTCGGTAAATGAAGGGTCCATGTGGAAGCAGATAGATAAGATGCCAGCAGTTATCATGCAGTAACAGGTAACTAAGTCCTTGTGCTTTGCAGTAACAATATGACCTGCTATGAACTCCAAGGATTTTTCTCTGTCTGCTTATCATTCTACCTGAGCCTTTGATACAATTTTTTTTTTGCATCTTCCCACATACTGTTCATAAACAGTACCAAGGCCAAATGGAAATTCCATCCTAAGGCTATTCCTTCTTTATCCCTTTCTAATGTCCTTTAGTACTTCTGAATTTTCTAAATCATAATACGATACTGTTCTTCCATGGAATAGCATTATTGTGCTATAAGGGTGCCATAACGAGGTAACAAATTACGTAAGAATGAGATCAATGATTTTAATGAGAAAGAAAAGAAGAAAAGAATTGTTCTTTTTCACTTTAAATTGAGAATGAGTTTAGAGATTTTTTTTTCTCTCCACCTCCTTATCAGGGAGGATTTCTATTTAAACCAATAGGTTCTTTTTAAGACTTATTTTTTGCCTATTTTTCATTAGTTTGTATCTAAAGTAAGGCAGATTGTTTGTTAACCTGTCATAGATTTACCGTATCACTCTTCGTCCTTTGTTTTTGTATTCAGGAGGACAGCTACTTATTTCTTCAGGTGAACCTTTGGACAACAATCAATAAATCAGAAAAGTGTCAACAAAAGCCTGCAGAACACCTTTTCTACCATTTTAGAAATGTTTGGACTTTTTAACACTCTAATTCCTAATCTTCCAGTAGTTGTTTAGTTTTAGCTTTCTACATAAATTAGGACAAGCATCTTTGTTCTTTTTCATTTTGGCAGAGCTGGTAGGTATGTGATATCTGCTCAGAATTTGCTTTGTTGGTGGTTTTGGTATCTATAGTTTGTCAGAATTGTTTAATTTACAGTTATGAAGGGAACAGCCTAGATTTAATTCATGCTGCAATTCTTTTTTCATTTGCCAAAAGAGCTCTAAGGCAGAGTTATTACTGAATGCAATGACTCTGCTTTCATATCTTATTTCAATTAATAATTTTAGACTCAGACATCACATAGCTATCTAAAAAGGAAATTAATTGAAGAGGAGGGAACAACATTCATCCAAGTGTAACATTCTGTGTAACATTCATATATGGTTTGAATTCATACTCTTAATTTTCTCTTGAATTTGCTCCTAAGAGGCAATTAAAATTGTCTTCATCAGAAAGCAGAAACTAGTCCAGTTGTCAACATTCTCCAATCTCTGCCATCTGAGCTAACAGCATCTATTTTCTTTTTTCTGTTATAATCTAGATTTTAAAATGCTACTCTAAATGCTATTTAATTACTTTTACTTTCAGGAAAGTGAGCTATTGCAGACAGCAGCACTATGCAGCAGTAGCCACAGTAGCTGAGGATATCAGGAGTAGCTTCTGCAGTCTCCATGTGACTATTTTGTCTTACGTGTGTCTCTGGCAGCTCTCACTGTGGTCTGTGTTGGCATGACCTGTCTCAAGGGAAAAAAATAAAATTTAGACCTCATAAAAAGGCCTCTTCTATTAGTAAGCTTATTCAATGGAATTAGTCATGACACCATTGAACTACCAAAACCTAAGAAAAAGAGTTTATTCCAGTTAGCCTTTCTCTTTTGATAGACCTATAAGGCAGAAATACCTATGGTTTACCTAAGTGCACAGCCTAATCCAAGTTTCAGGCATATCAAGACCCTGCAATTATTGCTTACTAGAAAATTCAACTCCTTCCTGTCCTCTATATTTCAAGTTATTAATTACATTTGCCCTGTACTTCCCTCATGTTTCCTCATTTCATGAACTAGATTTAAAATAGAGATTCAAGTTATTACTTCATGTTGCAAAAGAGCCACAAAAAAATTTTCTCTATGCAACAGACTACATTCTTAAATTTCTCACATTTTAGCAAATGTGGCAGTAGCCTATACTGCCTTTTCTAATCATAGCAGTTGAGCATTTCCCTTTTATTACTCTTTTTTTTATCATGTTACATTTCATTTTGGCTATGAAAATGTAGTTTTAATGTTTTTTTCCAAGCTCTTTCTTTTAAAAGACTGTAACTCACCTATATCTACTAATAAGGAAAAGTGAGTGTTGTAAGGACTTAGCACAGTTGCCTGTCTCAAACACTGTTAAGGCCACAGAAGGATTTTGCCATGAGATAAACACAGAAGGGAGTGACAGGATGGCACTAACTCCAGGCCTGGCAGGGGTGAGGTCTGGTTAGCACATCCTGGGTAACACATCCAGACAAAAATTCCCACTATGGCAAACTCTGTAAAGAAGCACCTGCTCATATACATATCACCAGTCAAACAAAGATCATCCCAAATTGTGGGACAGATTACAGATGTAATCTGCGACCACTAAATGTAACTGAAGCACCTCCCCCCACATATTACTCTGTGGATACCTGGAACTTGGACTGTAGATAAGATGAAGGTCGTTCTATTGTCTGGCCGTTACCTCAGGCTTAGGGAGAGGTAAACAAAGCTTGGGAAGAAGAATGTATCATCGATAATGGACACAAAGAATGCACAATTTATGGGCCATAAGGAAAGAAAACTTGGCAAATGTGCTGAAATCAGCTCCAACTGGGTAAAGGGTAATTCCAACAGGGGGAGATCATGGCCACTGACTCATAGCCCACCGACCTAAGCAACTCACTGACTCAAAAGAAAAGAAAGACTGAGCATGTGGACTAACTAGCATTAGACAACTGTGTAGCCAATGAGCATTAATTTCTTTTTTTGCTAAAATATATAAAGACTGAAAAGTTTTGAACATCTTCAGGACCTTCACCACCTAGAAGTCCAGGGTGAAGCAGGATCAATAGAACTATCATGTGTGGCGACTATCTTCTGCTTGATCTGTCTGTGTATCTCTCTCTTCTCTTTTCCATTTCTTTCTATCTGTTTACCTCAAATTCATTCTTAAATAAAATCGGTACTATTGACTTTGGCATATGCACCTTAATTCAGACAGAGGCATCTCTCAATAATTGGATCTTAACAACTGTGTGAAACTAATTGACATGTTCCTCATCTACCTAGTTAATGATGTCTGAGAATCAAAATAAGTTTGTCTTACTGTAAACCACAAACTTGAAGGATCACTGGAAAAAAAATTGAGGGTTTTTTTCCGCCTCAATTTTTTTTTATGTATAAAACTGTTATTTAACTAAATTTCATTTGATTTTTTGACTTGCTGGACTTTGATTATTTACTTATTGATCCTTAGGGAAAGTTTCTCTAACTTAAGATGTGAAAGGAAGAAGCCTCCTCATTTTTCATTGGACAATCACATCAAGTGTCCTTTTTCTTTTCTTACTGCTTCACTGATCTGATCTGGGAAATATTACTCTCAACTGAGCAAAATAGAATTTCTCTATTATGTCTAGTGAACTCCCTAATCACCCATCTACTCAGTACTCTTCAACAGTTTCTTTCAAGAATAATTTTGAAACGTTTCTTTTTTTTTGCCAGAGATACAGGATTCTTAAAGGAATTGAATTATTGTGGTTCAGCTGCATTCTAAAGCTTCAGAAATCTAAGAAATTACAATAATTTCTTAGATAAGCATGCTGAAGGTGTAGTCAGTCAAGTATTGAGTGTCTTATTTTACTCTCAGGGCTCTACATACTGCATAAAATTTTAATTCTGGAGCACAGTTTTGTACGACTTGTAAGATAGAGGCTTGTTGTTTTGCTCTCTCCTTTCCAGAGCTAAAGATTTTTTCTGATATCCACACACAAGGATTTTTGGCCCTTTAGGTGACTTTTCATGCACGGATAAATGCTAAGCCAACAAATACTTGGAGTGCTCTTTAGATTAAATGCTGCATGTTCAGTACACTAAACGCTGTCAGATATCAGCTATTCTGAGAAATCTTGTATCTCCTTTTACAGGTGGTATTATTGTTCTCTGATGAATTTTAATCTGCAGGATTTTCTGATACTGATTGCTTTCTAATCCCTTTATATCTTGATACATAGAGAAGCACCTAGAAACATAATTTTGAATTTGTTTTATTCTATTCTTGTGGAAAATTATGGTTCAATATTATCTGACAATATATGATATTTTACTTTTTAGATATGATAGTACTACTAAAAAAGCCCCAAACAGAATTTGAAGTTTTATGTGAATGGTAAAATACAAAACATCTTGCTGCCTTTTTCCAATGTCTTGATGCGTTAAGAAGAAACTCTTGTCCTGAGTTATTTGACAGTTTAAAAATCTTCTGTTCTAAGGTGTAAATTTATTTCAGAGGAATTTTGTGAAGCAGATGGCTATTTCTGGCTTTTCTTGGAGGTCATGCTTCTGGATGGATCCAAAGCTCTCCTCCTCAAGCTAGAACAGTATGAAAAGCTCTTTAGAAAACAATCCCAAATATGTCATCTGCACTAAACAGATCAAGTGTTAAGGTATCAACCTTGTAGATAACATTATAAATGTTATCTCCAGTGTGTTTCAGTCATTTCAGTGAGGGAATTTATTTATATCCATAGATTCAAGTTTGGTAGATAAGTTATTTTTTAGTCTTTCCTTCTCATTAGATAAATATAATGGCACATGCTAATGCCTGGGGCAAACAGATTCTTGCATGAAATGAATTTCTATTAATGCATATCAATGAAATGTAATATAAAAACATTTTCACTCATATTTACCTTTTTGCAAGGTATTCATGTCTTTTCAAATGTATTTTGAGAAAGTTTTGATAATGTCATATACCACCTAGGTGCAATTAATTTCTTATATTGTATCCCTATTCTGTGAAAAAAGCTAGCAGTAATCAATTATTTGGAGTCATAAAATGGGCTGGGTTAGAAGAAACCTTAAAGATCATCTAGTTCCAACCCGCATGCTGTGTGCAGTGACACCTTTCACTAGATCGGTTTGTTCAGAGCCCCATCCAGCCTGACTTGGAACACTTCCAGGGATGGGGTATCCATAACTCCTATGGACAACCTTTTCCAGTGCCTCACCACCCTCACAATAAAGAATTTCTTCCTAATCTAAATTTCATTCAATTTTAACCTAACCTCTTTCACTTTGAGGCTATTCCCCCTTGTTCTGTAACTACACACTGTTGTTCATAGTCTCCCTCACTCTTTCCTATAGACTCTGTTCAAGTATTGGAAGGCCACAAGTAGGTCACTCTGAAGCCTTCTTTTTTCCAGGCTACACAATCTCAATTTTCTCAGCCTTTCCTTGTAGAAGAGGTGCTCTATCCCTCTAATGAACTTGGTGGCTCTTCTACACATGATGTCCTTCCGGTTCTAGGGACCGCAGAAGTGGATGCAGTACTCCAGGTGGGATCTCACCGGAGTGGAGTAGAGGGGCAGAATCCCCTCCCTCGTCCTGCCCAGGACAAAATTGGCTTTCTGGGCTGCAAGTGCACACTGACGGCTCATGTCCAGCCTCTCCAAGCACCCGCCAGCACCCCCAAGTCTTTCTCAACAGGGCTGCTCTTGATCTGTCTGTCCCCCACCCTGTACTGATACTGGGGTTTGGGACAGCACCTTGCACTTGGTTTTGTTAAACCGCATGAGAGACCCACTTCTCAAGCTCGCCTGGGTCCCTCTGAATGGCATCCCTTCCTTCAGGTGTGTCAACTGCATGATTCAGCTTGGTGTCATCTGCAAATTTGCTGATGGTGCACTTGATCCCTTGCCATTAATGACATAAATTACGTAATGACATTATGATATTAAACACATTACATGACATTAAATGATGTTATGACATTAAGTACATTAAATACATTAATGGCATAATCTAGGTCATTAATGAAGATCTTTAATAACAGTAGTCCCAGTACAGACCCCAAGAGACTGTTACTGATGTCTATCAGAACTCTGAGCCATTGACTACTATCCTCTGGATGTGACCGTCCAACAAATTCCTTATCCACCTAACAGTCCACCCATCAAATCCATCTCTCTCCAGTACAGAGAGAAGGATGTTGTTGGAGATCGTGTCATAGGTTTTACAAAAGTCCAGACAAATGGCATCTGTATCCCTTCCTTTGTCCATTGATATAGTCACTCCACCATAGAAGGCCACGAGGTTGGTCAGACAGGACTCCTCCCTGGTGAAGCCATTCTGGCTGTCCTGAATCACCTCCTTGTTCTCCATGACTCTTAGCACAGCTTCTAGGAGGATCTGTTTCATGATCTTTCCAGGCACAGAGTTGAGGCTGACAGTTCCCAGGCTCCTCCCTCCTACTCTTTTCAAAGATGTGTGCCATGTTTCTCTTTTTCCGGTCACCTGGGACTTCACCTGACTGCCATGACTTTTCAAATATGGAGAGTGGCTGGGCAACTACATCAGCCAATTCCTGAGGGACTCTGGCATGCATCTCATTGAGTCCCTTAGACTTACATACATTCAGCTTCCTCAGATGGTCATGAAGTTGATCTTTACTTACAGTGGGAGGCACTTTGCTTCCCTAGTCTCCAACCTGCTGTTTATCCACTTGAGAGGTGTAGGAAGAAAGGTTACCATTGAAAACTGAGGCAAAAAAGTTATTGATATCTCAGCTTCCTCCTCATCCATGATTACCAGTTTGACAGCACTGTTTATCAGGGGTAACACCTTTTTTGACCTTTCTTTTCTGGATGACATACCTGTAGAAGCCTTTCTTGTTATTCTTTGCATCTCTTGCCAGATTCAGTTCCAGCTTCACCTTGGCCTTCCTCACTGTATCCTTACACAACCAAACTTCATCTCTATACTCTTCCTGGGTTACCTTTCCTTGTTTCCACTGGTTCTTTCCCTAGTTTTACCAGTAGTTCCCTACTCATCCATGCTAGTCTCCCACCTTTCTTGCCCTATTTCTTGCTTTTGGGTATTGTTAATGCTTGTGCTCTAGGGACAACTTCCTTAAAGGTTTGCCATCTCTGTTCCATTCCCTTGACCCTGAGGGCAGTCTTCCAGGGGATCCTACTGACTATCTCCTTGAAGACCTGGAAGTCTGCTTTCCTAAATTTCAGGAGCCTAACTTTACTCCTTACCTGACCCCTGTCTCTCAGGACTGCGAACTCCATCAATGCATGATCACTGCATCCCAGGCTGCATCCAATTGTGATGTCCCTGCTCGCTTTCACTAGTGACCATCAGATGCAGTATTGCATCCTCTCTGATAGGACTATCTATTACCTGGCTCAAGAAGTTATCCTCCATGCATTCCAGGAGTCTCCTAGATTGCCTACAGCTAGTTGTGATACTTTCCCAGTTGATGTTAGATTGGTTGAAGTCTGCCAGTAGGATGAGAGCCTGCGAGTGTGATGACTCCTGTACCTGGAGCCAGAAGGCTTCATCAATAGGCTCCCGTTGATCAGGCAGCCTGTACTAGACACCAACCATGAGGTTCCCTTTGTTGCCTCTGTATTTGATTTTTATGCACAGGCTTTAGATCTGCTAATGACTGCTCTTCAGAGACAATTCTTCACACTCAATCCAACTCTTCTGCTTCTCCTTTCCTGCCTCCTCTGAACATCCTCTAGCTATTGACACTTGCATGATGAATGACATTCGTCCCATCAAGTTTCAGTAATGGCAACAAGATCATAGCTATCCACCATCATGATGGCTTCCAACTCTTCCTGTTTATTGCCCATGCTCCATGCTTCGGGGTAAAGGCACTTCAGCTGGGCTATTGTCCGTGTTGCCTTCCTAGATGAACACTAGATATTTCCCTAGTGGCTTCTGTTATTTCAAGAGTCCCTGACTTGTCTCCATTAAGTCACTGGATCTTACATATATTTTATATGAGATGTCATTATTTGTTAATGATGTTATGATTCTTTTTAAATGATAGCTGAAGGATTGAAATATAGTGGCTGAATTTTAATAGATGTTGAAATATGAAGCCAGGTGGCTGTGGCACTTGGTGATATGGTTTGGTGGTGAGCACATCAGTGCAAGTTTAATGGTTGGACTTGATTTCGGAGTCTTTTCCAGCCTTAAGGATTCTGTGATCCTGTGATTCTATGTTCAACATTTAAATCCTAATGAAGAAAGTACTCCTCCTTGGGGCATTTTATCAGAGCAAATTCAGCTTAGGCATATGCCTAATCTTTGTTTTGAAGAGAAATGTTTTTAAACCTATTTTCTAGAATGGGCTCAATTGTTTGTAATGTAACACTCTGCATCTGAAAGCTTTTATATTCAAAGAGACATACAGAAATTACTTAATTTTCATGCCATTTTTTAGCCATTCTCAAGCTACAAGGACTCCTTGGGCCAGGCAGTAGTATTAAGTGAGATAAACATCACACAAACATGGATGTTCTGGTGCTTGAGGCAGCCTGTTTTTTTAAATGTGTGGAATATGCGAGCTTCAGAGACATTTCTGTAATTTTCCTTGGAAGGGCACCAAGTTCAGGCAGACTTGTTATCTCTAGACATGCCAACTACACAGGCCCACTGATCCTCCAGTTGCAGGATAGTTATCAGACCGGCTTAGCCCTGTGGGAACCTCAGGCCCAGTCTACTTGTCTGTTCAACCTAATAAGCCCTGCTGCAGGAGTACTTGGGTTCAGAGCAAGGAGCCTCACTGAGGTTTCAGAGCAGCCACACTGAGTCTAGCAAGAAAACTGCTGAGCCAGAGTTAATAAGCTCCGCCGACCCTGAACTAACGCATTATGGAGAACCAGAAAGTTTCTGGAGTGACCTCCATACCTTCATTATTTGGGGTCAGAAGTATTTCAGCTTACTGAATAATGAAGAGTGGAATACATGCATAAGGGCTTGATTCTCTGTTGTATTTTCGTTTTAAAACTCTTAGGCATAATTTGGACTTCTTTACAGAAACTCTAATGTCCGAAATTACCTTTTTCAAGCTTTTTTACTTTTTTTTTTAATTTATTTTTCACCTGAGGAGCAATTTCTTTTTTTGTTTGTTTGTTTGTTTTGTTATAGTCAAGCAAGTTGAACTAGTGCTAAGTAGCCCAGTGCAACAAATGTGAAAATGCCACATTTCCCATTTAAAAATGGCAGTATAAATTTAAAATATTGATATTCATCACTTATTTTACATCTATTAATTTTATTTGTGTTAATTTCCTGCCACTGGTCCCAAACTGGTATTTTCAGAATAGCATGAAATTGTTTTCCAAGTTCTGAGTTCCAGTTTCAACCTTCACTTATAAATATGATGCCATAATGCAATATAATCTCCTCTGCTAATGACCTACTCTGATTTGGGACAAAGAGTCTTTTAGAAAATTCTCATAAGGATTAACAACTTCCAAGGTAAATCAGCATACATGGACTGCTGCTCTAAGAGGTAGTTTCCTAGATGCTAGGATGGGTCTTGATCACCAGCTGACACAGAAAAACAGGGCAAAGAGACTGAAAGTAAAGGGAAATAAAGGTCTTTTGAAGAAAAGAAAATAACAGAGGAAAGTAATGGTTTCTGTCTCTTCAAATTACTGGTAGCATGGGTTTGCTGCCGCTAGGTTTTTGCAGCTCTCACAACATATCAGCCTAATTCAGAAGCTATAAGGGTCAGCTTACCCCAGCATCACCTTGCATGAGATTCCACCTTCCTGTAGCAAGCAGCATTTCTCTTTAGACTTTTCAGTTTTTATGAAATCTCTGACGAGGCTTTGATTTCAGAATCTGAAAGCTTCACAGGAGATTTGGTAGAGGTGTGCACCAATTCAATTTCTTATTTTCTTAGGGCAACTTATGAAATGTTTGTTTTCATTCTTTCCCTGTCCCTCAGAGAAACTGAAAACTAAATATAAGCATGTCTAAGAAAAATAAAGACTGAAGCTCCTAACCCTCTTCATTATTCTTCTTCCTTCACAGTTTTGGAGCAGATTTTAAAATTTACTGTGAGAAGGTTTTTTGTTTGGTTTTTTTTTGGCATTATGGATCAGATGATTTATTCTACCTTCTTCAATATATTTACACTGTTGATATTGGTTTGATAATGGTAGCTACATGTGTAGGAACATGTTTTAAGCTGATTTACCTGTGTGACAGTGTTGAAAATTCTGTTACAGAGTTTGAAAAACATTGTTACCATGAACCTACCAAAGGTACACATAGAAAGTTTTCAAAAGCCGATTTACAATTACTATGCCCATTACCATTTCCCTATGTACTAGTAAAATTTCCCTCAAATGTTCAGAAAAATTTCAAGTCTAAGATTTCGCACCACAGCTATAACTTCAGTCTCTTACCTATATATATAGATATATATGAGGCAGATACTTTTGTCTTTTAAACTTTTGTATTTAGCTGATAAATGTTGGAGTTATGCCCTGGCGTGCATACCAATTTTTACATCAATGCAGACAAAACTACCTACGAATGAAAGTAGAAATAAAAACATAAAACTACAAATAAAATTATGAGAAAAATCTAAGAACTTGAGCCCAAGTCTGAGATGTTTAATTCAGTAATCATGGTCTACATGTTAATGTATGCTAAGGTAAAATTTAACAACAACAAAAAAACTAACCAAAAAATCAACCAAAACAAGTTTTTTCTTTTCTGTTAAAGGGAATGTCACAAGGGAAGGAAAAACTTTTAATTGAGTTTTGAAACACTGCCTTTGATTCTTTTAATGCTGTAGCAAATAGGTCACTGTCTGATTAAGCCTCGTTAACAACTTCCTGTCCAGGGACTGGAAATTAGTATGTGAAATAAGATCAAAAAAACCATAGCAGGTATTTTATAGGTATAACTTTTTAGACAGAAAAAGAATACAAAGAATTAAAAGAAATTATGTAGACCAAGATGATCTTTTTAGAATATGTTAGGTCAAATATGAATTGCTTGATTACAATAGATATTTTTATGTACTTGTAAAGATGGCAATGTAATTTTCCTCTAACATAGCTCTTCTTTTTGCATGTTGCATTTTATCATTCACTGCTCTCATGCACTGAATGGCAGATGCATCTCCCACCTTAAACTCTGCCAACAGCCCTTGTTTTGACATAGTGCCTGGGGAAGACAGGGATGTGGGCGTGGCAGGGCTAGAGGAGAGGATGAGTGAGGCATAAATATCTGCTGAGACAGCTGCTTTGAAACACACCTTTGTTTGAAAGCTGCTTTTCCCTAAGGGACAATAGGATGTAGGATCTCATTCCATAATTGGTTTCTCCCTTCCATGTGACAGTGGATACGGTCAAATGTGAAAATTACATTTCTCCTTTGGTACTTAAAGGGTGTTTTTTTCCCAATTGTTTTGGGTTTTGTTTGAGTTTGTTTGTTTCTTTATTTTAAACAAACTAAAGGAAAAACTATTCCATTCTAAGAGCTACGACTTTTCTGTGAATTGTTTAACTACGATATAGTTTCCAAAGGTATTCAACAAGTAGTCTACCTCCGCTTCCATTGAAGTCAGCAATGAACTTACTGTGGACATGTAGGAGAATAATCATAAGTCATAGTTTAGGGATTTTGAAAAATCCTGTTCTGTTACAATCCTTGAGAATGGCAGTGAAAGTTCAGACACATAAAGTTAATTCCAGTCTAGGTATCCAGAGATAACAAAACTCCACTATTTCTTGTGTATATTTAGGAGATCCACAGGCACATTCCTCAATCCCAGAAGACCTGACACTTCAAGATTTTCATTAATTTGCACCCAGCTCAAAATAAAAAAAAAATTAACTAATTTAAAGCTCTTCCCTATGACTACTAAAAAAAAATCTACTATATCTTTCCTTGTACGTTTTGACAACAGGGATCATACCAATTACAGGTACATGCAAATGTATGTACACAAATACATAGAATTAATGAAATGGTTACTTGGCAAAATTCCTTACTGAGTGAAAGAAAATCCAAACAACACCTGAATAAGAGAATAAATGTTAAAATGACATTTTGGCCAAATAAATTGAGAAGAAACAGACATGAAAGAATGGAAACAGGTAAGACTGAGGAGCATTGAAGTCAAAACCGATAGAAGAAAAAGTTATCAGCTTCCTATCTATCCTTCTAATTACTCTCAGCCAATGACCAATATACCTCTTATATCTGAATAATTTCTTGCAGCAACATGTAGCCTAAGGAGTGCTTGTCTGAAGCAGCTCTGTGGAAGAGGCCACGGAGATGCTGGTGAGCCAGCAACAGGTGGACCGAAGAAGGGACCACCAGGTTCATGGGCTGTGACAGTGAGGGGAAAGTATATTGAAGGAAGGGATTATGCCTCTCTATGTGGCACTTGGTAGAGCACAACTAGAGTGTTGCATTCAGTTTTGTGCCCTACCATACATGTGATTCATGACGGAAAAAACAAGAACAAGAGGTGATAACCAAAAGTTGAATAAGAGAGGATCAGATTGAATATAAGTTAGCAACATTCCACTGAATGTGAGGACAATATAGCAGTGGATAAGTATGCTTAAAGATGTGTAATTCTCATCATTCGAGGGTTTTGAGATCTGATGTGATAAGGCCTTGAGCAACCTGGTATGATCCCACCACTTGAACAGAAAGGCAGACAATACAGTCTCTTGAATTCCTTTTTAACATGAACTATCCCATGATCTTACATGCATTGCTGTTGTTCAAAACCTTCAGATTTAATCATTAACGCATGCATTTAATAACCTATGATCTGAACTATCAGCTCGAACTGGTATTCAGTAGTGAAGCAAATTTTGGTGCTTTATTAAATATCCAGTGAAAGGAAGACTGCATAATTCTGTTAGGTCAAAAACTGCAGTGGAACAATGTAGATGTGAGGGCGATCTGGCTGTGACATCTGTCACCCCACTAATTGCCAGGGTTGATTTGGCTGATCTGGCTGGCTAGGCAGATGTCCCATTCTTCCCTCAATGCTCCATGTGTGTCCCTTCTGAAGCTGTAGGCTCAGTCGAAGAAGACGACCTCCCCAACAGAGACGGTACCATTCATTGGTCGAGGGTATATGGTAGCTGTGCTCCCCAGGTAGAACCTCCAGACAAGCTCAAGGTCCATTTATAGGAGAACATAGGGCAGTCAAGCTTCCAAGACTGCAGATACATCCAAGTGAGGCACTGCATGGGACAGTTTGCCATTGGTTTAAATTTTTTTTCTGGAGCACAGGTCCTGTGAGGAGAGGCTGAGGGAGCTGAAGTTGTTTAGCCTGGAGAAGAGGAGGCTAAGGAAAGACCTCATCACTCTCTACAACTAACTGAAAGGAGATTGTAGCCAGGTGGGGCTTCTCCCAGGCAACTAGCAATAGGAAAAGAGGACACAGTTTTAAGCTGTACCAGGGGAGATGTAATTTGGACTTTAGGAAGAAGTACTACACAGAAAGTGTGATTGGGCATTGGAATGGGCTCCCCAAGGGGGTGGTGCAGTCACTGTCCCTGGAAGTGCTTAAGAAAAAGACTGCATGTGACACTTAGTGCCATAGTCTAGTTGACAAGGTGGTGTTAGGTCATAGGTTGGACTCAGTGATCTCAGAGGTTTTTCCAACCTAGTTGATTCTGTGATTCTATTATTCTGTGATAAAACTCACTGGGTCAAATTCATGCCTAAATTTATTTTATTGATTTTGGAAGTTTATCACAGGAAATACTATGTCAAGTATTTTCTCTAAGTATTCACTGATTCATAGGGAGTAAAGAAACCCCATAACTGAAAAAGAATAAACTTGCTTGTAGAAGAGTTTGTTCCATAACCCAGGCAATTGGTATTGCATATGTATCTGTATATGAAACATGATTTCATTTTACATGAATAATTCTGAAAGTTCTCTCCATCTTCATATATCTCTAACCTTTTCACATTGTTGAGGAATAGATTTGGTGAAGGTAGGTCTGTTTGCAAGCTGCAGTTTGAGATGCAGATTGAGATGTAGATAGAACTCTGGATGAAAGCCTGAGACAAGTAGCCATGAACTGCCAACCCTTTGGTTCACAAAGGGCTCAAAGATAGGTAGTGCCAGCCAGGTGGATGGACACTGGGAGACATAGAAAGAGCAGACAACTCGAGAGGGAGAGAGCCATTTGGAATGTGAGGGTATAAAAGCCCAGAGGTTCCTTTGTTGGGTGTCCTCCTTGGAAGCACCAGCTCAGGCTGTTTCTGTGTTAGTGAATAAATTGCTTTATGGAACGAGACATCCGAGATTCTGCTAAGAGAAACCTGGGATTGAACTGGTAAGAAAACCTGGTCTGACTGCGTGAGTGGGGTGTGTGGGGATTCTGTGGCCTCACTGGAGCTGCACCCTCGGAAGGGGCTTCAATCCCAGCAGATAAAGTCTCTGGTGTTGGGAGTTTGACTGACAGTGAGTCTCGTAAATGGTCAGACTGGGAAGTTTCCTAAACAGTTCAGTCCCAGCAGTTAAGTTTATGGCATTGGAAGTGTAACTGCCAGAAAGTTTGATAAATGATCAGACAGGGAAGTGACCTTAACAACAGTTATACTAAAGCCTTAACATCAATAGTATTTTTTAAAGAAATTAATGACAAAATTCCAAGAATAAATATGGAATTATTTCTAATGACCAGTGAACATCAGAAGTACATTACAGTTCAGTTTATAATTTAGGTCATGCTTTTTAGTTAATTTATTGTAATAAATAGGAAATTAGGCACATAAATTACCATATGAATTGTGAAGCATGAAGTTGGTGTAAAACTAATTTATATTTATGTTTAGCAATATTCCTCCTGTCAGAATTTATTTAATCCATAGATCTCAATGGTGAAAATCACCTTTGAGTGGAGAATATCAGCAAAACCACTAAAGAATACTTTTTCCAAGACTTATGTTCAATGTAGGATTGTGAAGTACTGAATTATTGTCTCACACTATCACAGTCATCCTCTGGTTTGGACTAGTTCTTGTTACTCTCCTGTTTTGGAATCCAAAGAGACAGAGGTAGACTTATGTATCTGGTTTTATCTAGATGAATTCCACATATATGCCCAGAGTTCTTCTTTCATTCTAAATACTTTCCAAAAACCTTCAGAGGTGCATGTTGCATTTGTGAGGTTATGAGTTTAAGGAATTTTAGTTTTTTCCAAAGCTTAGAAAAAGAAATCTTGGCAGACATTAAAATCTACAGTAGAACATTTTCTCTGATGAAAAAAATTTACATTCAAAAGTACCTGCAGCTTAGCAGGGCTTGCAGTGGGACATGTTTTTCACATATTAGAATACATTCTTTCAAAAATTTTTAATAGTTTTTTATGATTTATTAAATGTTAAGGAAAATTACATGACAACTGACTTGAATCTCTTCAGGGTATACACGAAGAACATAGCTACTGCTTCTGTATAGCTCTGGCAGAACAATTAAAAAAAAAATCTTCTTTTCCTAACCATTCATATTTTCAGAAACATTAAGAAGATTATCTGAATTTGTGAAATTAAATATTTAAGTACTTTATATGCTTAATATAGGATAAATGTGGTTGTATCTTGTCTTGTTTACCAACCCTGGATCTGTTACCCTAAATCCAGTTCCAACACACTGAAATTACTCGAATTTACAGGGAACTCCTAAAAATTTTAGCCAGTATGACCAGTCTGATGCTTTCTTATATGTGATGTCCAGTACTTATTTTAAAACATTACAGTGATGGAGAACGATCATATGATGTCATGAGAAAAACCATGTAAATTCATTTGTTTTAGTAGCTTCTAGACACCATGCAGGAAAAAAAATACTAGCATTTGAAGAAAAAATCAAAAGAGCTTCAAAAGGAATGTGGGATGCAGCCTACTAAACACTAAATTAGGCAAAATGTTCAGCGAGTGAGCAGACATAACAGAGCACGGCAATGAGGATACACCATGAAGTGTTTTCTATACATCTCCTTCCCTCCTAAGCATTTATGAAGGCAAGTCCTCAATACTCCAGTGAAAATTTAAGATCTTTGTTAAAAATTCATGAGATCAAACAATCTGTGATGCCTTCAGCTGTCTCAGAATTTAATGGGCAACATCTCACAATATAGTTGTTCCTGCCATTCAGTGCAGTAAACAGTTTGCCATGAAAGTATAAGACCAATAATTACACAAAATGAGATGAAGCATTATTGAAGGCATTGGATCTCCAGAGCTGAAATCATAATATGAAATGTCGACACTATAAAATACAACATTTTGTTAAATCTCAAGGTGGTACTCAGCAGTTATAATACTGCACAGCTCACTGCTCAACTGTCACATTAATAAAGCACAATAAAATTATGGTACTGTTCCATGTCATCCAGGCTTTTCCACAACCCTTCCCTGAAAAAGTACAGTTTAGCTACTTTTCTTATGACCGCTATATTCACTCTTTTAAAAGTTGATTATCACTAAAGGGAATATTTTATAGAGAATTGTTTTATACTGTAATAATGAAGAGCTTATGTAAACTCTGTGTAAAGCCATAAAGATATGCATTATGGATAATCAGTTATTTGAATGCAAATTTAATATTCTAGAAAGTAGAGTTCTCCCTGCCAGAGTTCAGGAAACATTTGGATGTTATTCTTGGTCACATGGTGTGACTTTTGTGGATGGTACTGGGCAGATCTGAGGGCTGGACTCGAAGATCCTTCCAACTTAGCATATTCTGTGATTCTGTGGTATTCAAATGTTAATATGACTTTAAAAGGAAAAATTTACGCTGGTTTTGTTATGAATTATTATAGATATGTATTGTTTTCTGACAAAATTATCCATTGCTTTACTCTGGTCTTTATAAAACAAATTAAAAAAAAAAAAACTAACCCAAAAAGGAAACCAAGGGAACTCCAGATTTATTGTTTGTTTTCTTACTTTCACTAAAATAAGCTCTAGAGTTTTCGACTTGAAGCTAGTTCTTCTTATCTATTCCAAAGCTTACCTATATTCATATGTATTGTAAGTAGTCTAAATATAAAAGATAGCACCTGCTACATGCAGCTTCTTTTGTTCTTTTAGTATTACATTTAACAACATTTGTCCAAATTCTCTCAGCTTTGAATAAATGTGCTAAATAGAGGAGAGATGTTTTTCCCCAGATATAGGCACCTACACAGGAGACAGCCATAATTTGTATGGCCGTGTGCCCAGAGTCCAAGCAGGAGGTGGGAAGACAGGAAATCTTAACTGCAGTTCTCCTCAATTCTACAGCAAATTTTCTTTTCCTGGGGCATGTTGTGTTTATACTCTCACAGCAATTTATTGCATGTAAAGTTAGAGGACAATATTTGTTGGTTTTGTTTACCCTTTATGGATCTGCATGGTATTGTTCCAGTTGAGCATTCAGACATTGCATCTGAGTCTGAATCTGCAGATTTGTGATCCTGAGAACTTACATAAACCCTTACAAGAGTGCCAATTGCAGTACTAAAATTCATTGTTTGACCCTAGCTATGTCTGAAGGAGTCAGAGTTAAGTTTTCAGGCAAGACAGAAATTATGTTGCCTCTAATTGCTGGTTCATGTGACTAGTCATTTGGGTATCCTCATGCTGCCAGTCATGCACTAAGGATGAGCCTGGCTTGGGTTTTCAAATAAGAGTTTCTAAAGAATCGCTACCTAGATTTTTCTTTCACTGAAAGTCCTCAAACTGAGCAGAAACTGGATTCTCCTTTATATTATTCTCAAGATAAAAGCAGATATATTCTTTAGTTCAGAAGCCAAAAACCAGGGCTACTTTCTCCTAGATCAGTGCCCCTAAAAAAAGTATGGTAGCTGCTCTGACTTATGTTATTTCCACAAAAATCTGAACTTGAGACAGCTTCACAAAGAAGTAGAAAGGCTCATATTTTGTTTCCTTTACATCCTTCTTAGACTGCTTTCATCATACTGCAGTAGCTGGTCTAAACAGCATGAACAGAGAGTAAAGATTGTTTCTTCTACCCTGAGGGAGGCATAGGGGAAGTGGATTCATATGGTCACAAAATTATGATATGAACTGCAAGGCAGAACTTTTTGCCACTTCTAGTCTGCCTGGCTAGTCTTGGATGCAGTATTACTGATGTGCAGAGATTAATGCATGTTCTCAACTGAGGCAGCAGCTCAGGATCCTCTGATATCTCTCTGACTCAGGGCAACATCACAGCAGAAGTTCAACATGATAAAAAGGTTTAAGGTTTAGCTCCTGAAACTGTGTTTTACATGAATACCCATATTTAGGTGTCTGGGTAGTGCAAAAGTAGATATTAAAATTAAATTGATGAATAGATATAAAAAATGCATTTCTGTGACTCTGTTCTAATTCCATTTCATGTGCCAAAGCTGGTTCTCTAGGCCTGACCCTGAATTTGTCATGCTGTTGCCACAATAGTAACACTTTCATTGCAGTTTCAACACACCCTTCCTAGAAGGCTGTAGCATTTTGAGCCTGGTAGTCATATATCAAAAAGCCAATTTTTAACAAAGCATCCAATAAATGTCACCTGAGCTGATCTTTCTTCATGCATTCTGAATACTAAACAATTGGGAACTGTAAAGAATTTTCTGACACTTTTGAATTTTTTATGATAATCACTGTAGTAAGTACCAATTTCACATTTCCTTTATTTTTTTTCCCTTTAGGAAACTATTATTGTAAGAAAAACTGAATACTACAGAAAGGAACAAGGGTATAATATTTTAAGGCCACAGAACACTTAAAATATTGGTATGTCACATTGTGGTGATTTAGATGAAAAGTAAAAAAAAATCAGAATGACTTTTTAACTTTTTATGTTCACTTAGAACTTCCCACATTGTCCTTTCTCTCTGTATATAGCTCTAAGAACATTTTTGAAGTAAAGTATTCATGTTTAACTGTATCTAAGAGACTTACAAAGTGATAATATGTTTCACAAGTAATCTTAAAGTAAGAATCTAGGGGTTTTTTACCTACAAATGTAATTTTCATTAAAAAGATGAAATAACTTTCATGAATGTTTTTATGAATGTTCTGTACTTATATTTTTCAGGTGTTCTCTTAGTTTGACAACAAAAAAATTATAATGTCCTTGCCCTATTCTTGCCTGAAAGAAAAGCTAATAAATAGATTTATCTTGTCATTGTTTTAGAAGGAAAACAAAAAAAAGTTTGTGGGTATTTTGAAGAGGAAATGTAATATTAATTGTCTGAAATGTAAAGAGACCTTCACTAGATAAATTACAACTTTATTTATTCTTTTCTATGAGTCTGATCTTGTGATGTTTTTCCAACACACTTCACAAATAAATTCCAAACATGTTCACCCAGAAGTATCTTAGTTTTTTATGTATTAGCTTTCCATGTTTCCTTTTCTGTTATCTCTCTCACGTTCAAGAACTCTGGTTTTTGATGGTCAGGAATGCCAAATTCCATATTAATCAGTATGTATTGTAGTTGACTTAAAATTAATAATTATCTTTCATCTTCATTTCTCTTTACAATTCAGACTGTTTTTCTGTATTCAAAAGGATACATTTTAAATTTATTAAGCATTATTACTCTAAGGTTCATTAAAACTTGCTCAGATCATTCTGATGAAATGCAATGTTCATCAAGGCTGTGATGCACCAACTCACATAGATAAATGTTTTTCAAGGGGTCTTAAAACATAGAATGACCTATGGTACTGCAGAACTTGTTTCATTATGAGACACTTCAAAGAGATTTAATTGCATATTTTCACATCTCATGTGTTTTTAGTGGTATTTGCAGCACCAGTATTTCTCCTGTCAAAAATAAAATATAAGCTATGAATATCATTTCACTGCTGCTTGCTGTCAAGAAAATCAATGGTACATGGCTCCTTTTGACTTCAGTAAAACTGAAAAAGCTCTTTTTTTAATCATATCTTCTATTTAAGTAGTATGAATAATGTTTGCATCTGAAATGATTGTCGAAGGAAAAAAGCTTACGAAATATATCAGAATGATTTGTTTTTCTGATAGCAGCAGTTACTGAGATGCAATTTTATATGTGAAAGGCTCATTCTAATTTCTTGCTTTTACTCTAAAGAAAAGGGACTAAGAGGAAGAAAATGATCCTAAAAACTTGTTTGAAATTTGGAGAATTCTTAGCCTGCTTTTTGAGGGGAATGAAAAGGAAGAGAAGGGGAGAAACAGAGATTTCTTTTAACTAACTTCCCTCATTATTTTTCTAAGGCCATCAAGAAAATATCTGTTTTATAATTATTCTATTATCCACTCTTATTTTAAGGAGTCAACTTTAATTCAAGTAGGCAACACAAGCATTCAATTAACTCTCTGATCCACTTTCATGATCTCAATCTCTCCAGAAATGTTATTTGAAGGTATTTCAGTTTCATTCTTTCCCACTTACCATTGTCCCGGTTCTACAATTTGCTAACGAACAAAATAGGCTGACAGATCAAATTTTGGCAGTTGCATGAGCTAGGTGGGGAACTGATTCAAATCAAACCTAAACCCAACAAGTGAAACAAAAATAACATGGACTTGTTCCCTGATCTTATCCATTAACTCTCCACACCGAGAGCTGTGTCAGCATGGCTGAAGAGGAGACCCATCCAGGTCTGGAGCTGGAGTAGAACAGCCAGCAGCAAGAGTTCCTGTTCCTGAGCAGTTTCTTGTTCTTTAAGCTGGTATTGTTAGCAAACAAGTTTTACCACTGAAGTGGGGATGGTTGGAGAGGAGAGGGAGGAAATGGTTGGGAGACAAAAGAGATGCTCCATCTTTTCCGTGAGTTACACTTTCCTACAAGCTACAAAACATAAATACCTGTGTTACTCGGCAGGAGGGTGATACAGTGACGAAGGCACTGTAAGAAAGCAATGATATTGAGAAACCTGGGAAGACTGCTTTAAATCAAATATCTTTTTCTATAGTGATGGATCCTGGGATTAAACATGTGACTTTCCCCCCCAAAAATAATCACATCTAATGCAGTTCTTCATTCTTTACCTATTACTTTTGTAAAAAAAAAAAAATAAATCCCCAAAAGGCTACTTTCCTCAGAGAAATCACTAAGGACTTACTGAAGCTGAATGTACCTCTCAAATTTGGTTCAAAACAATTTCATGATGATTTCTGTCTTGTAAATGGTTTTTTGTTGGGTCAAGCAATCCGCATGTAGTTATGCCGAAATCACAAATAAAGGATAGATTCAGTGCATTTGTTCATTCTTGAAGACTGTTTCCTTTTCCCCTCAAGAAAAGAAATTTTTCACCTCAAGCAAGTACATTTGCCTTATAATCACTTGGAAAACTTCATGATCTTAAACCTTATCTATGCTCTTCAACATCTTCATAAATGGAAGTGATACTAAGCAAGTTTGCAGACAAAACAAAACTGGGAGTTGCTTTTGACTCCCTCAAAAGCAGAGGACTGGACAATCACCAACCATAGGAAGTTCAACAAGGGAAAGTGCCAGATTCTGCACCTAGGATGGGGCAACCCTGGATGTATGCACAGACTGGGGAATGAGATGCTGGAGAGCAGTGCCACAGACAGGGACCTGGGGGTCATGGTCACCAGCAAGTTAAACATGGGTCAGCAGTGCTCTGGCAGCCAGGAGGGCCAACCATGTCCTGGGGGGCATCAGGCAAAGCATCACCAGCCAGTCGAGGGAGGGGATTGTCCTGCTCTGCTCTGCACTGGGGCGGTCTCACCTTGAATATTGTGTGCAGTTTTGGGCACCACAGTATAACAAAGATAAGAAGCTGTTAGAGAGCGTCCAAAGGAGGGCTGGGAAGATAGTGAAGGGCCTCAAGGGGAAGCTGTATGAGGAGCGGCTGAGGTCACTTGGTCTGTTCAGCCTGGAGAAGAGGAGACTGAGGGGAGACCTTATCACAGTCTGCAACTTTTTCCATGAGGAGAAGAAGAGGGTCAGGCACTGGTCTCTGTGGTGACCAGTGACAGGACCCAATGGAATGGCCCAAAGTTGTGTCAGGGGAGATTCAGGTTGGATACTAGAAAGAGGTTCTTTACCCAAAGGTTGATTGAGCACTAAAATAGGCTCCCCAGGGAAGTGGTCACAGCACCAAAACTAGCAGAGTTCAAGAGGCATTTGGATGATATTCTCAAGCACATGGTGTGACTCTTGGGAATGGTCCTGTGCAGGGCCAGGAGCTTGGACTTGATGATTCTTGTGTGTCCTTTTTAACTCAGTATATTCTATAATTCTGTGATCATTATTTTTTGAAATCATAAAATACATGTCAGTTTCTACTAAAACTGAATTGTGATATGATGAAGATATAGATTCTCTCTGGAATAAGTGGCGTTATTTTCAGTTGTTTCAACAGGAAAATTTGTGTTTGAGGGAGAACACTAAAGAAAACTGAGATCTAAATATTTCAGCAAAAATATTGATTTATGATAACACTATCATAATTCTATAATCTGAGTATTTTAAAGACTAAATATTGACTATGAAAATGCCTGTCTACACAAGTATTCAGGATAATTCTCTGCTCTACAGTATGGTGAAGTAGTAGTCTTTCAGATAATTTAAACAGCTGACTTTACCAGCAGGCAGCCAGTTATTAGGTATTTTCCCAAATACAGCCATCTTATGTGTTTAATAAAAAATATTAAATTTGTAGAGGGGATTGGGAGCAGAGCTCTGTAAACCTTCCAAGTAAATGGGATGCTGGGTACTAACAAAAAAAATTGAAAATAGATCAAAAGAACATTTATTTTGTTTTCAGAAGACATTATGAATAAAATCAGAGAAAAGGCCTTGCTTTCCTCTCTGTTGGCAGACTATAACTCCCATTCAAAGATGTACAAGTTCCCTTTTCAACTAGTTGTGTGTTGTAAAGGAGGTATGTAAGGACAGCATGGCAGTGGAGATGGGTTTGGCTAGGAGTGATAAGGGGTAAGCTCCAGTTCAGTTCAGGTGTGCTTGGATCCTAGTGGGTTGAAGCGATTTGAGGTCTACATGGGGCAGATAGATGAAGTGATACAGCATAGTGCACTCAAACATATTAGAAGTGTGCTTGGTATAGCTAAATAAAGATGTAGAGTCACTAAAGAATAAATATTACAGTACACTCTAATAGCAGGTAGTCATTATCTTTACAGAAGATATGACCATCCTGAGAGCACCAGTGTAGCACACTAATACCAAACCCATGGTGAATAACTGCCTGTTAAAAAGCATAAAAATAGGAAAAAAAAGTTTCTACATGCTCAGTCCTGCAATCAAGCTACCTTTCTCCTTATTAGAGTAAGATAAGAAGCTACCAAAACCAGGAATGAGACCTATATATCTCATTGAAGCAGAAGTATGTGTGGCAGATAACTCCTATTTTAATATGGAGATATTTACATACACAGGGAAAGGGGAAGAAAAACTCCGAACATTTATCCTGATAAGAGGTATCTCCTAATTATGGAGTGGAGGGAGAAAACTCCAGTGTACTAGCTTGAGTTCAGTCTAATTTTAGGTGATGCAATGACAAACTAAAGGAATAGAAAACCTATAAATTCAGACCCTGAAACACTTTAATCAAGTCTTTTGACTCCTCAGTGTATTCTTCATTACGCTCAAATGTTAACAGGACAGGTCCTGATGTGACCTGAACAGCTGGAGGTTATGAAGAGTTGTCTTGCAATATCCTATTTTCTGTTCTTACTTCTACCACACCCTGAAAAGTAAAGGTCTTCACTTCGGAGACATGTTCATAACTTGTAGTAGAAAAAACAATGGCTTTTACTTTTTTGTTCTGCTGTTTACTTAATTTTTTTAATGCAGTCTTCTGAGAGCTTTATTTATGAAAGTCTGAATTATCATACAATATTGTAATTATCGACCTGGAGATTGTACCTCTGACAATAATAGGAGACTTATGAGACAGTTTAAGAGATGGAATTTGCCCTTGAAGTTTAGGTCATCCCATCAAAGCTATGAGAAACTCTGAGAAGGCATTAAGGGTAATATGGCCTTCAGAAGTCTCTTGTTGCTTCTGTAAACAGGCAAAAGACTCTCTCAGGTTTGTCCTCTTTTATATAACAGATGGTGTAGAAACTATAGATATGTTTGAATGTTTAAAACAGTCCCAAAGATTATATCACATATGAAACACTAATTTTTGAGTTTCCATTAGTTCTTCAAGAATTGCTGTAAGTCAGTGTCCAACCCTTGACAGTAGCCAGCACCAGATGCTTCAGGGTAAGATGCAGGAGTGGTTGACTTGAACAACCGCAGAATAAAGTGCTCAAAAGAAAAGGGTTTTGGTTTTATTTGTGTGGCGTTTTTTTCTAAACAGAAATTTGTCCACTAATGCCTTGCTTATCCTCTAGGGCATTGCTTCCTTATCAACAGTAACAACAAAAAACTGTCATTGTATACAGGACATACTTATCTGAGCAACAACTGGGTTTTTTCAGGCCAAAGGGTTACATTTTCATCCAATGGAAGCACTGAGCCTTGAGCTGTCTTTGTAAGATAAAGAATTATCAAAAGACAGACTGTTTGAGTTGAAGAATTATAGAAAATCTGAAGTTTACTAATCACTGTAATCTAAAGTACACTGCATATAATGACCCAAGTATGTGACAGAAGGTGTATTTCTTAATCCAAGACAGTTCTAAGACTTAGTTGCCATGAGAAAGACCTTCAAGGCTAGAAATCTTAAAAAGATTTTGTGCACCTTTTAATGCTGGCTGATGCACTATTGTTAGAATTTTGTTTTTCAAACTTAAAATTATTCTTGAAAGTCCTTTCTCCTGTCAGTAATTGCAAGTTATGGATAATAGGCTGTGAGAAATGCCTCATCCATTTCTGAATCTTTTCCTAAACTTCTGAGCTCTGTATTACCCTGGGACAGTGTGTTCCACACCTGTGTTATGTGAGAGAGGCAGTCTTTTGTACACATTAACTCCTGGTAATAAACACCATTTTAAGGATTGAATATTCCAGTTAGTAGCATGAACAATTTATTCTTCCACAGCTGTGGAACACATATTGCCTAAACCTGGAGATGTGTTAACCAATGTTTTGTTAATTAGTATATGAATTTTTTAAAGCAATCTCTCAGAAGAAATTGAGCTAGAAGAATAAAATTTCCGTTTAATTTCCTGAAAAAGAAGGTCCTTGACAGAAATCTAATCCAACATTTTTTGTGCTAAAGATGAATTCAAAGGAATAATTTAGTGTCAAGTTATAAAGCCATGCAGTGTCAGTAGTTTTACACTGAGAAGCCATACTGAAATGGGCAGCTTAACCGTCTCTTAGCTTCACTCCTTTCTCCAGTTTCCCAGGTGTTTTCAGATTCCTGCCAAAAGCATGGTCCTGGCTAGGCTCCAATCCCTGTTTTAAGTCTAATCATACTCCTAGAATGAGTTGTTCTCAAAAAGGTGGAAGTGGGATGCATGCTTGGCAGTGGGAGAAGAGGAGAAGTAGACAATGAAATTGGATTTTTGACATTAGTCTACAATTTTATCCAATGATGCTGACCACAAAATTGTAGGTTCTACTGCTTCTGTCCTGCCCATCTCCTCTTTGGTGCCAGGACAGATGTTCACACAGTGAACCGAGACAAGAGATGTTCCAGGGCCCTGGATCTATCCCAAAATAAAATGTTTGGTTCTCTGTTCATCCTAAAGAGGTGGATTTTTTAATCCAAGTCACTATGTAGCCACATAAATATATATTTTAGCACAACATGGAGAGAAGTTTGGCATAGTCAGTGGTTCAGAAAAGAGCAAGAGTATGGTCTTCTAGCAAAGAATGTCTCATACAGCCTCAGCTTCAGAAGAACAAGGTAAAATTCATTCCCATGGGTAGTACTGCTACCTGCAGAATACTTCAGTAGGACTAGCCACATGAATAAGCAAGTTAGTTTAGCCCTTGGTTTCTTTGTAGCATCTTTTCCTTAAAACACCCCTTATCCCCTGTAACCCAGCAGTCTCACTCGTTGCCTCACAGAGTTCTATGTGCACACAGCTGCCAATCTTTTACTCACTTACATTGGAATAGTGAGAAAGGTTGGTTGATGGTGTTTTTTTATTACTATTTTTGTAGAAATAATTTTTAACATAGTTAAAGAATTTGGTCCTATGAAGCGAGCAGAGACTCACTAATTTCTTTTGGAGTGGAGTCTGCTGAGCATCTCTCAGAGCACTCAGCTTCTTAAATGATTAGATCATTATGGAATGCCATCCATTTGTGTCAATATTTTACCAGTAATACAGGGATTATGCATTAGATTGTGCCTTAGTCTGATTAACTGCTGTACTGGAAAGGGATATTGCATCTTAATATCCTGAATTCATTTTGATTTACATAGTATTAAAACACATGGAATAAACACAGACACTCATAATTCAAAGCATTAATGCTGTCTGGATATCCTATAGCCATGCAATAAATATAAGGTATAGACTCCTTAAAAGGTCCTCTGGAGTAAGTGTCTGACAGAGTGGACAGGAGTAAGATAGGGATTCTTCTGAAGGAGACAAGATGTGTTCTCAGCATCTGAGCTATTCTGTTGTCCTACTAGAAGCTGTGGGTAAGTCACAAAGTCAAATGGGGAGAACAGCAGCAGAAACAAAGTTGCAGCTTATAACTACTGCCCTGTTTTGTGAAGGGAGACAAAAATTTTGATCTTGAGGAACCGGAAAGGATCGTTCCTCTTCTTAAGGCTATGTCGTCAAGTGGAGGAACAGAGAAGGAAAGATGTGCAGCTCTATTCCTACAGGCTAGTTCTTTGAAAGGGCAGAAGCACAAAGAAATAACATACTGTAGAGTAAATATTGTCATTGGTTCTTAAATACTGGAATAAGATCTACATTTGATGTGACATGAAATCACAGACAATCTTTTCCCATGAGGGAAACATTTCTTCTGCTTTCTTTGGTCTTAGTATTTCATTTTGATATTTTTATTCTCCCTGTCCTCCCTGATATTCCTCTCTCTTTTTCTTACGGATTAGTCCAGTAAAAAATATTCCAGTCACAGGTCCTGTTTAGTAAAAACCTTCTAGGTCACTTCTGGGTTTTTTTTCCCCTTTGTAGCACTGCATCCTCCAGACCACCTGCCTCAGTATTACCCCTTTCCCAGTCCCCACACTTTCCATGTGAAGAGCTTCCTTTTACTCCTTCTTCAAAACTCTTTGGCAGGAGGTACTGGAGGTATGGCAGAGCTGTGATAAATATTTGGTGGCCCTGCTCAGTCTACTCAGTGACAGTGCAGCACAACAGCCTGGGAAGAAGGTCTTTGCTGAGAGGTGTGGAGCAACCCGGCCATGCAGGGGAGGCAATGAGCTCAAGATAGAACAAAAGGTGTGAGTTTCAGTCCGAAAGATAACTCCAGAAGCATGAAATTTGGTATTGGTTCACAAGAACAGACAGAAGAGATATTTCTGACTTCCTTTAAGGAACAGAGTACGGTGCAATGACTCACAGAGGCAGCACCAGATGGCACAAATGTGCTTTGAGGCAGTATTCCACCCTGATGAAAAGAACACGAGAGCATTTTGTATGTGATAGAGAAGTGGAAAATATTGCAATACATTTTGGTGAGAAAAAGAGAACTCATTTTAAAAAGCAGAAAAGGATATCTAGCAGAAAACTGGTGGACGTAGCTATTTCTGAGCTCTAATCCATTTTAACCACGGAATGTAGAATAAACTGTGTGCGTACTTCATTCACATTGTTTACTGAGCTTCTTCATTGAGCACATTGAGCAACTTCCACAGCAGACAATACAATTTGATTATAATAATTATGAATTTTATTGTAATTTTTTTGCTTGTATGATTCATTTCTAGCTGCAGTAATGTCAGTTTATGATACTGTTTTAAACTAATTATAATATCATTTTCATTATCTCTTTTGGAGTATTTGCCACCTTAGACATATGTCTGCTGACATTTAAGTGAATACTGTATTTACATGTAATATATACATAAGATAAAACTACAAAATAGATTTTTAATGTGCAAATCAACACTATACTATGGCACTGTCAGGAGGTATTTTCAAGGTTATGCAGTGCATTGATACCATCAGGGCAAACAAATTTTCAATAGAGAAAATTTCATATCATTATTTTTTCTGAAGACAGGTAGATAAAATTGCTATGCAGTGTGCACTATTTAAAGATAGGACAGACTTCATATTGTTACTCATAAAATTGTCTACCATATATTCAGAGAAGGATTTATGAATGCTCAGCCATGTTCAAACCCTTTTTCCTTTAAATGTGAAAATGTTGAAATGGCTGAGGTACCACTATATGCTTTTGAATAGGCCCAGAGAAATGATGAAGACTTGCTGATCTTGCTTCACACACAGGTTTGAAAGGTACAGCATCTACAAAGATGTACTGCTGCCAATTCAGGTGGTGAAGATCATCAAAATGAGCCACATAAATCTTCATCTTCCCTGAAGGAAGTTCTCATAGAACTTCACCCTAAGTTTAGAATGTTAGTATTATATGTAAACAGATGAATTCAGAGTTAGTTCAATGGTAGAGGATTGACTGGAGGATATAATACACATAATATGATAAATAGGAAGCGTTTCTCTTTAGCACCTGGATTACTTATCAGGACAAGGACATCTTGGGGTGGAAACAACCCCCCATATTTCTTGTCCAGGTTGCTGGAGTCACGGGAATATGAGGTAGTGGGAGGCACAGTGATACCCCGGGGAACACAGTGCAAAGGGAATGTTTCACCAAAAGGCAAAACTAATAATGCGAGAGGAGTAAGATTTGTAAGGACAAATGCAGTCTTTTATTAAAGTAAAAGGCAAGATCATCTTCAGGTCTGAAAAACAGTCAGAAATTTCAAGCCAGATACTGAATTGTTCTCAATTAACACATTTATGTTAATCAGTTGTCAAGTATGAGAAAAGGGTGATCAGTATATCTATAGGGGATAGGAATTTTGCTTAGTTAATCAGGGACTTAAATATTATTATTCAAAACTGATTTGATGATCTGTCCACTTTTTCTTTAAATAATACCCACTAAAGGCTTCCTACCTCTTAAGCTTCCCCATCCCCTTGCATCAGAGAACTTTTTCCCAAGCTCACTTCCTTGTCGTGCAATGCATGGTGATTTTATAGGTGTGAAAAATTCTACTTAGTCTCCTGAAAACCTAGAAAAATATTCTTATGGTCATCTCTGAAGCTAGACAATCCATCACCTGGAAGACAGACATCTACTCCTCACAGGATGTAGGATGCTTCCAGGTTTGTTCAGGAGAAACTAGCTGTGTTTTTCAATGGGTGTTCTGCATTACTTTGGTATTATTTTTTGCATTACTTGGGTTTTTACACTTATTCTTAGGCAGAGCACTTCTTTTCCCCCTCATTTGAGAAGATTTTACCCAAAAGAATGTGTCAGAATGACGAGAAAAGGCAATCTTTCCATCCTTCTTCTCAGCCACTGTTTCTGAGAAAATCTATCATAAATTTCAGAAATTACATAAAGAATTCACTCCTTGTTATTTCTAGAACTTTAGCAGGATGAACTATGTCACCATGTATGTTCATTCTAGACAAAGATACAAAGACACAATGTTCTACTACTTAATAAATTTAAAAAAAATCCAGAGTCATATTTGATTTTATCTTGCACTTATTTTGTTAATATGTTTACAATCTACAAAGTTCTTATGGCTAACTGAAATAGAATTCCATTTCCGCTTTTCCAAAAGAAAATGTCTTTTTCATTCATATTATAGAATTTCTTTTACTTTCATCAGGATGAAAGAGAGATCTTTTAATACTGTGAAAACATTTTATTCCAACATTTTGTAAAATCAAATAAAAGTCAGTCAAAGTTGATTCAAAGCTTTAGACTGTTTTATGCCATTTCCATATGATGGCACCACCACTGTGGTCTCTGAGCTCTCTTACTAACCACTGGGTTATGGGTTTTTCTGACTTTTGTTTTAGTGAGGGACCTAAGAAATTGTATCACAAAAGATTGTTAAGACCAATGGTTTTGATTTTAATGAATCAGCATTTCCGATGCAGAAGTTTTGTCAACAATTTTCCTAGGAGCTGATTGTCACTTCATTCATGATTCAAATAGCTTTCTTATGTCCCTTCAGCTCATCTGTCAACTTAAAGTGCCCTTGTCACACCTCTGCATCTTTCTTGCTTGTGAAGAACAGTGAGATTTGCATCTCTGTTATACAGTAAATTCAGCTAAAGGAGGCACATAGGCAATATGTTCTTACTGGTCTCTGGTTTGTCTATGAGAAGCTGCCAACTCTCTTTGTAAAACTGCAAATTGCACACAGTTCAAATATGCATTAAATTAATGTATTATTTATTTTTATTGGACTACAAGTTCCCTCTGCATCAATGTTGCAGTAAGATTAATATGAGATAACTTCCTGAGTGCCCCTTTTGCCCACCATCTCTGGGACAACTCAGCTGGCTACAGGCAAGAAAAGTCATTTTACTTACAAAATGCAGACATTTTTCAAAATGTCATCTGATGCCAAAAAAAAATAATTTTTGCAGAGATTGGGCAACTACTCCATTTTCGATCTCTATTACTCAAGCTATTCATTTGGAATAGACCTACTACGGCAGGTCATATTACAATGTCAGCTATTTTAAACTCACCAGTGAAGAGTCGACAGCATTTTATTGGAAGAGAACTGTTTTCAGTAATTCCTGCAAGATCCTTTATAATGTCCATGAATATTATTCCTTAATAAACTAATCATTAGTAGTTTATTACTGTTGTTTTCAGAGAATGATATAATGTATTGGATGTAAGCTTTGAAAAATTTTGATGCAATAGAAAACAACACTTTTAAGAGTAAGAAGGATTGCTTGCTGTTTCAAATGTATAAGGTAGCTCTCCTATAATTAAAAAAAACCTGTTGTCACTCCCTCCCATAACTTTGTAGTCAAATCATATCTTTAGGTGTAAGTTTAATTGCTTTTCATACATGTTAAAAATGATGTCTAAATAGAAACAAAGGGATCTAATATAAAGAGAAATTGTGTCCTTGTCTGAATGACATCTATTCCCATTTTATTCTTACTTACAATTCATAACAGGAAATGAAAAATACTTCCAGATGTCAAGTCCTGAAATCTGAGTTTAGAAACACTGTGATAGTGAAGTAAATCAGTAGAAGCTTTTATTAGCTGGTACACATTGACTGTTCCTAGTACAAGTTAAAGCAGTTGAAGAGACCAAAATGTTCCACATTCTGATACTCCCCTTCTTAATAATCTAAACTATATTTAAGTTATGAACTGGCAATTTTTTATTTGTAACATTTAAGATCCTAGAAATTGAAACAGAAGCTTCTAAATAGATCTAAAATAGGTCCTGTGCCAGCATGATGCAAAAAGATGCCTCCAAAAGCTTTCACTCATTAGACTGCAAAAGAAACACTTACATGCACACATTGTTCCTTTGGCATGGAGGCATAAGCAACAGGGTAATGTTGTTCAGTACTGTAAACTCTTCCATGTCCTCTGAACCTCTGAAAAGGAGAAGACACATTGATGGCTGGAGATACTTTTAACCTTTAACTTGTCTGCTTTGCTCACTTAGAGGTCATATAGGATTGAACTGAAGTTTAAAGACAGCTTCTTGATCTCTAGTTTTATGCATGGCAAAGATACCCAGAGCAAATGGTCGGAATTTCTTTTTCTAGAACACTTCAATATGTGTTATGAACAGTTTTCTACTCCGAGGTAAACAAAACCTAGAGTGTGTGCCCCTCCCCCTCTCAAATTGCTCTCTGAGTCTGAACATGCTGCATATTTAATAGTAGAGTAATTATTAAGTTTCAGCAAAATTCATGGAGTTTCCCTACATTTGTAGCTTATGGTTCTGCAGGCTCAGACAGCTGCAACATACAGGAGAGCTGAAAAATTGTTTGCTGCTCCAAAAAAGCAAAAAAAAAAAAGAAATTACATGGATTTATTTTTAATGCGACAAGCCATCTGCAATTTCCTCAGCAGTTTTCCTACCTGAAAGTGGGCAGTAAATAAGCACATTGCAAATATCGACCGACACATGCAGTGAGTAATTACAGCATCAAGGTATCACTGATCTAAGTGGTAAAAGTTATTGTAGTTAACCCACAGGGCAAAAAGAATCTTGCCTTTCCATTAACACTGTTTGGTACATTATCTGGTTGCATTTAGAAACATGACACCAGTTAGATCTGGGATCTGTCCCATTTATTGCAGTTCATCTTGGATAAAGTGTTCTTTCTGCTACATTGACCTGTTCAGAACCTTTTTGTTATATGAGGTTTGTCACCTCATTAGTGACCTTGCTGTGGTCTGAGCTCATCATGGGACAGGTTTTCTGTCGGGCATTTTGGTTACAGAAGACACTGTATCTCAGCTGCAGAGGGATAACATTTTCCCACTAGCTTGTCATTTTAAGATAGCATCTTGGAATAAATGGTCTTCTTTCATTTATTTTGTTGCTTTCCATTATTTTACTTTAAAGCACTCTTTCTTCAAGCATATGCTTGTTTTCCTGCAATTATCAATTTGCTTTTCTATTATCCAACTTGTTTGTTTTTTGGGGCTTTTTTTACTTCTTTGTGATGTTGTAATTTTTAGGTACAAGAACACAGCAATTTTGTTTCTTAGCTCTACTTGTTCAAATTCCTTCTTTTCTATCATATGCCTTTAAAGGGGTTTGGTGGGTTGCTTTGTTTTTCTCCTCTTTAGTGGACAATAACTTGCTGTTCTAGAATTATGTCTTAATTTCCAAGTAGTTTTGTAACTTTTGCCTTTGGTTTTCTTCTTTAGCAAACTGCCCACTTATCATTTGGTTTCTGCAATAGAATGTAACTATCACTGCTACTGCTAAGAGCAGCAAATTGAAAGTGGAGTTTGAAAATAGGTTTGTAATACTGGTTTGGGTTCTAATTTCACATATATTTGCTTTTCTTCCTGAAAAGTTCCATATGTCTCACAGATCAGAAAAATTAAGAAAATAATCCTGGATTACACTGACCAAATTCCACTGAATAGTTTAGAGAGAGATTATGTTAATAATACTTTTAAAAGGTAATGTAGATATAAAAGCTTAGTGAATGCTATTGCCATATATCTTTGCAGGAAAATGAAGAATATTGCCAGCTGGAACAGTATGTCTGGCAGACACTTGGCCAGAGTCTGGATTATTATATAAAAAGCATGCAAGTTAAAATTGAGGTTTTTGCTGTCGTTTGCATTATGTTAGATATGGAAACTAGGCTCTTGAGGAAAACCTCGTGTGTCTCTCAGATTCAACTCTACTACAATTATATTCTAATCATCATAGAGTAGATGTATTAATACAGTTTTTGAGAACAAAACTATTGACAGTGAAAGAAGAACAAAAATTTATTATGTCTTGAAGTGCTCTTTTTTTCATCATTGTTCATTTTGAACACATAGTATGTATAAGACAATGAAAAAAATCACTCCTATTCTTATATATAACACATATTATTATATGTATATTAAATATATATTTATATACATGTATATATATTAAATATTAAAATATATATATAGTAAATATTAAAAGGAGTCCACACCTTGGTTAATGTACTGCCAGCCTTTTGAGATCATGCAAACATATACAAATAAATAGTTACAGTAGGAAACAGATTTTGTTTTCTAAACATGTTCCATGCATATGGACAACCACTATAAATACATTTCTATGAAGAGTCTTGAAGTTTAATAAGATGTATTTTCTAAGGAGAAATATTAATGGTTATGCTTCAGAAAAAACAAAACTGTGGTATAAAACTAATTGTAAAAGCAATAATATACCAGAAGAGCAAAACACAGCACGGCAAAAGTTATACATAAAGACAGGAGCTCTCTCTGTACTAGCTAGTTCTGTTTCATGGGGATACATTTCAAATCATTTGGCACCTGCAATCTTCTTCCTTGACTAAACTAGAGCCTATTTACTCATTTTGTGACCTACTGGATCATAAAGACTTGCTTCTACCATCTCTTTAGCTACAAGAGCTTTTCTTAGTTGTGCTGGTTTTGGCTGGGCTAGAGTTAATTTCCTTCCCAGTTGCTGGTATGGGGCTGTGTTTTGGTTGTGTGCTGAAAACAACCTTGGTATCACAGAAAT
This sequence comes from Cephalopterus ornatus, assembly GCA_013396775.1. NCBI lineage: Eukaryota > Metazoa > Chordata > Aves > Passeriformes > Cotingidae > Cephalopterus > Cephalopterus ornatus. Next base: position 38,384 of record VZRE01013221.1, read on the forward strand.
GTTTTCATTACTGCTGAACAACTCTTACACACAGTCAAGGACATTTCTGCTCCTCACCCCAGCCCACCACTGAGGAGAATGGGAGTGTGTAAGAGTCTGGGAGGGAATACAGCCAGGACAGCTGACCCCAATTGACCCAAGTGATATTCCATACCTTATGGCATCATACTCAACATATAAAGCTGGGGGAAGAATAAAGAAGGGGATGACATTTGGAGTGATGGTATTTGTCTTCCCAAGTCACCACTATGTGTGATGGACCCCTGGTCTCCTGGAGTGGACTGAATACCTGCCTGCCTGTGTGACACAGTGAATGAATTCCTTTTTATGTTTTGCTTGTGTGTGCAGCTTTTGCTTTGCCTATTAAACTCTATTTATCCCAACACATGAGTTTTCTCACTTCTACTCTTCTAATTCTTGTTCCGATCCCATTGGTGGGGAGAGAGAGCAGCCGCATGGTGCCTAGTCGTTGTCTGGGCCAAAACCACTACAGCTCCCAGTGTGGGGCTCTAAAGGTTCAAGACAATGACAGATTATACTGGGATGTGCTAGATTGACTTCATAGCTGTTACTGCTGTTTAGCTACTAATCTTTTTGTATTTTTGACTTTTACGCTTGCCATGGGGCTTGCTTGCCTGACTGTATATTAGAGTCTAGTGCTCGTTAGTGGCCACTTTTTGCTTTTGCTGCTTGCTGTACTGCTGTGCTGCTTATCACCTCACTGTATTGTGCCTGATCACAGCAATGGTGATGTGCCTGATCTGGCAGATGGCCAAAGAGTTGCTACTGTTTCTGTGCTGCTGTACTGGAGGCTGGACCCCCTTCCTGAACTGAAGATACTGTGACCCATGGATAAGTTCACGTGCGAGTAGGACACCCTGAAGTGTCTGTGGCCATGGATGAGTCCAAGACAGAGCAGGTACACCTCAAAGCATCTGTGGCCATGGTTATGTCTGTGGCATAGCAGATGTACCTCTGAAGGGATTGTTGCCCAAGGAAAAGTCCATGCTGGAGGACTTACACCTTGAAGCATTTGTGCCTGTGAATAAGTCCATGCTGCAGCATGTACACCTTGAAGCATCAGTCATATGTTCATGCTGGAACAATTTATAGTATATGACCATGGATAAGCCCATAACAGAACAGGTATACTCCTGGAAGGACTGTGGCCTTGGGTAAGGCCATGCTGGAGCAGGTTTGCTTCTCAGGGGACTGTGGCTATGGGTAAAGCCAGACTGAGCAGGTATATCTCTGAAGGTATTGTGGTGCATGGGCAAGGCCGCACTGGAATAGCTGAACAACGAAGTGACTGTGGCTGTGGATAAGTCCATGCCTGCAGCAGGTATACTGGAAAGATTGTGACTCATAGGTAAGGCTCCACTTGGAGCTGGAATAACCTTAAGGGACTACAGTCTGTGGATAAACCCAAGTCTGTGGAGCAGTGGCAAGGGTAGAAGTTCACTGCAATGTCAAACTACAATGTCTGGTTCAAAGGGACCAGGGGTGAAGATTATGATGGAAATACCTTTAAGTTGCTGGAACCTGGGATTTGAGTTGCATATTGTAGAAAATACTGCAGCAGGAAACCCTTGTTACTATTCAGTCTAGGAACAAGAGGAGGAGTTTATTGCATTGTTAAATGCTATAAACTGCCCCAAAGGAACCAGAGTGGAGATTGTAATGGAAATACCTTTAGATTTTTGTAACGCATGATTTGAATTGCATGTTTCAGGAATTACTATAGGAGGAACCACCCAAACAAATGGAGGAGAAGCCTTACAAGAAGTAGTTGCAATGCAGCAGTGACCACACTTGAGCAGGCTTCGGTGTTCAGTGATGCCCTGCAAACAACACCTTTCCTGTCCTGAGTGACCATCAGAACAGATGGATCTTCAAATCATGGACTAAATGAACTCAGTGGACATTTTGCGGACATTTTGAATGTTACAGACATTTTACAGTGGTTGTCCATAGACCAGGGGAATGGTTGGAGGGGAGGCCTCTACTTAGGGACTGACTGTGCATGAGTTGTTTGGTGGTGAGAAAGTTTTTCATTTGCATAACTTTCTTTTCTTGTGTTTTATTTCTCTCTCTGCTATTTTCCTTTTTAGTGCAAATTATTGTTATTACTATCATTAATGTTATTACTATTTTATTTCAATTATCAAATTTTTCTTATCTCAACCCATAAGTCTCCTTAGTTTTACCCTTTCACTTCTCTTACATCCTTCCTGCTGCAGGGGGAGTGGGCGAGCAGCTGTGTGATGTTTATTTGACATCTAGGATTGAATCATAACATTAGTAAATGCTTAACAGTAGCAGTTCTGCAAAACATTTCTATTTATGATTTTATAACTAACAGTTATCTTAATTTTCATTAATTTAAACATCTTTTCAAATAAGAATTTTCTATGTATTTTCAAGGAGTTTTTAGTAACTTAATTTGGGAACTGTAAGGCATATCAATCTATAACTTAGAGTAGTAAAGTGACCAATTTTTTAAAAAATCTTTCAACACAGTTTAAAAAATGTAAGTGATTTCTTATTGGAAGAAAAAATAAGCAGAACATTTTTAAGATCACCTGTACAAGCAGAACTGAAAGGTCTCTAAAAGCAAATTTGGGAACCTAGTGCTATCTGCACACTTAAATGCAGATACTAACACACATTCATAGTTGTGTATAGAGTTCATTGACTTTTTTTAATCTTATTTTAAGTAGATTATTCTAAAACAGTTATTGAATATAGCTTTTTAAAGTGAGTTACTAGAAATGTTTTTTTGGAAACTGCATATGCACTTGCAGGAGCCAGGTCCAGTGTGTCTGGACGGTCATAGCAAATATACACACAGATGGTCAACTAGAAATCTAGGACATCATCCGAAAACTACAGAAGTCAATTGGAATCTTTGAATTGACATTAATGGATGTTGGATGAAACATCCAGCTAAAGTATCAGAGAGGCAAAGTTAACCTTCCTAGAGCACAAATATCCCCAAGACATGTTAAACAATTATCTCTAAGGATCATAAATTTCACAATGTAGTCACATATAAATTAGAGTTCATCTGGAATCAGTGCTGAATTAGCAAATCTGAATGGTTTCGATAAGGCAGACTGCACAGTGCTGCTCACTTGGATCAAGGATGTGGCCTGTGTCCTGGTTCGGCTCACAATAATTTTGCTGAAGAGAAAGTACCACAAGAAATTGAAACATCGGTGTAGCTGCCAGATGATGTCAGCTGGGTGGGAATTTCTTTAACAATGTTCCATGTAGTGTATTTTATAAGGAAATATCTGGAGTCCTTGGTACCTAGTGAGCTAAGGCCTCTAAAGAGCACAATAAATGTGTAAAACTGAGCAGCAATGAGAACTGAAGTTCCCTCAGATAAGGTAATTATAAACTGCCCTATTTATAAGCTCTACTGCAGTGAAGAAGTTAGTCTCTCTGAGACCCTTAGTTGTATCTCCTTAGACAAAATCCACATATGGAGGTGCATGACATTTTAGCCAAGAGATGTTTAAGAAAATCTTAGAACCACAACTAACTTAAAATTTAGCATGGGGAGAAGTGGAAAAAATAGCCCAGCTTTTGGCAAAACTCAAATAGCATGTTGAACAAATTAAGTTAAAGAATTATTTTTCCATTTTGAACAGACTCAAATATATTGTGTTAGGGTTTTGTCTTGAAGAGTTAAATACATTGTTTTATTAGCATTTCATTCTCTAATATTACCAAAAAAGTTAATATCTCATGATCACATATAATGTATATCCACACAGAATGTACTAGGAGTAGAATAAGCATTATCAGAATGCTTTCACAAGACCACAAAAGTTTTTAAAACAGCTGTTTGTTAATCGCATAAATTCAAGATAAACTCTGTACATCCAACAAAAAGAGTATTACATCTCTATAAGAGAAAATATATGTTGACATTTTGACTCAATGTTAGAAAATATTACACACAGAGGTGGCTTGAAGAGTGTCATATAATAGCCTAAAAAGTGAATCAGATGTCCAGATTTTCCTGACAGAAGAGGCCAGGCTTTACTTAATTGTCTGTCCTGTGTGTGAAGTTTCTAAGAGGAAATGATTTTTTTTTTAACATCTTCATTGCATATTTTCCAAAAAAAGAAAAGATTTTATACCACTATAATAATGCATGTTCATTCATAACTACTGAGAAGTGAAACATTTTGCTTATTATATGCTAAGAAAAAAATTAAATTAAAATAATTGTTATATTTTTATATCTGTGACAAAAACCCCATACCAAACCAAGTCTCCATTTTTTGGAGAACTGTGTTTCACCTTATGTTTACAGTTTCAACCCTGTTCGTCCAAACATTGACCTGGTGAAATAAGTAGGAATTTCCATCAATTGAAATAACAGAAGCAGATAGATATCTATTCTTTACTGTCACGCCAGATATTTTAGGTATGCCTCTGCAGTTTTAAAATGGTATTTTTTAGGTATGTCTTTGCAGCTTTAGAATAGTACTCATGAGGAGGAGAAAATAATTAAAATATCTGGAAGACAGTAATTAATCTCTTTAACAATATCCCTTACTCACTTTCCTATAGGCTGTAGAAAGATTTTAAGAGGAAAATGTTAAGCTTGACAGTAATTTGGTTATACTAAAGATTAAAAAAGTCATTCTTTCTGAGTAAAAATAGAAAAATAACAAAGATGAGTGGAAGATTTTAGGGTTTTGAGGTTTGTGTCTTTTGAATCGAAACCTGGGGTTTTTTATGACAAAAAAGACATATAACAGAAAGCGAACAGCTCACTTGTCTTTCTGCCACAGACTCACTGCAGTACTGTAGAAGTTGTTTCCCAAGCAAAGCTGACATAAGGCTGGGATAATGCCATGTCAGCCTAGTTAAACAAAAGACAGAGAAGAGAAATAGAAATGAGAAGGAACTATGAAGGTTTATAAAAACACAGGGAGACAGCCATATGCTCCAGTCAGTGCTGAAGCTCGGAGTTCAGCCTAAGGCAATGTAGGAAAGGACAGTGCAATGGACCAAAGTTGGATAATCTAGAGACTTTTTTGTATTATTACAGGAGAGGTCTTAAACAGATTAATAAGTTGGAAATTAAAACTTGACATAACTTTAAGACTACTGGGTCTATAGCTTCTCTAAATCGGTGTTTCTAGACTTCTTAAGTTATCAACTCATGTTGAAATAATAAATAACTGTTCATAACTTTCTCTAACCTCTAGGTTTAGACTTCTTTTATGGTTGGTTTCTGCCTGAAGGTGTATTTCTCCATTCATGGAGGAAAGTTTATTTAGCATGGATGAAGTGAGAGGCTACTCCAGACATTATGAATAATAGACATATGAGATACTGATTTTCATGTTAATGTTATATCTGACCTACATTCTTTTTTTACATAAAATTGCCAGAATGCTTCAGGTCATAAGCTAGTCATCACATATTTTCCTAAAGTATTCTGGTTCTGTGGAAGTGTGTGGATTCTGCAGATTCAAAGACATACTGCAGTTTTCTTTGCCATCAGAGCTAAAGTGAGGCTTTCAAGTGCTGTTAAGAATCCAAATATATTTGTGTTGAACTTTGAGCATGGGATTACATTTAACCTCTAATGATACAGGGCTATACATATCTCCTATTTGCAGCTTCTCAACACGTATCATGTGTGTCAACTCGTGAGAACTCCTCTACACAGATTCTCATACTCAGTTATTCTGCAATCAGAAAATCCTCATCACTAATGAATATGCCTCATTTACATTAAAACCACATTTTATTCTCTAATCATCATCCATCTCTCAATTCTGAGTTAACCATTAATTCTGAATAGAAACTTAAAAGAGATGTATTTTGGTGTGATTTAAATCACAGGGGGGAAATACTTTCGGTAGATGACAGTGTCCTTAACAGCTAGGGGACAGGACAAAAGAACCTATTTCATTGGAGGGCTTCTTTAGTCTGATCCAATGTAGCTTATCATAACTACTGTCCCTATGCTGTCCACAGACAAAATACATTTTTTAGGAAAGAGCGGCAATAAAAGTGGGGGTAATGGGGACAGAACAGATGGACAGAGCAGAATTTATCACTTAAATGGGAGTAACTCTAAATCATTATTCTTCATGGGAAGGCCACTGACCAGCTTGAGGACCCTTTCTCTAACACTTTTCACAAGAAACTCTTACTGAAATGAACTATGAATTTCTCTAAAATGCTATCCTGCTTGAGCTTCCCTCCTCCAACCAAAGCCACGTTCCCTTCTTCAGGGAAGTGAGAATCCCTTACTTCTGCCCCCTGCAGTGATTACATAGGTAGTACAGAATAACAACCTAGACATGCCCACACGGCTTCAGGCTCCACCCCTCACATCCTTGGCTGAAACTAGGACACTGAGAAAGCTGAATAAAGGTGAAAATGGAAGTAGAAAGAATGGGGATCATACAAAGCTTTGGATCACTAAACATGACATAAACACTGAACAAGGAAAGGGGACAGAGTTATGGAAAGGATAAATTTCAGAGATATGATAGAAGAGGCAAAAAGAGAGATACAGGCTGAAGGTCTGGATTAAAATATGATGAAGTATTTTAAGATATGGTAAGTTTTCTTTTAAACACTTATTATAGGGTGAGTTAGCCACCTACATTTACAAAACCAAAAGGGGATGTGGAAAGAGAAAAATGACGAGGAACCAGAGTTTTAAAAAGAAATAAAAATCAAGATGTGATAAAACTTAGTGGTTGGGTACTGAAAAAAAAAGATGGATTAGAATACCTACTTGCTTTTTGCACTTTGAACTCAAAGACTGACAAACTCTTTGAAAGACCTGAGAAGTTGAAGACTGAAAAGAAAGTGAATACGTTTGAAAATATTAATATTATTGAGGACTTGGAAGTTATATGTAATGGAGTATTTATAATATATTTAGGGTTGTTTTCTCACAAGTGATCAGCATTTTTGGTTATCTTGCTATTTCTTTTCGTAAACAAAAATGTTCAAAAAAACTTTGTTCTAATGAAGTCTGTCTTAAAAACCAGCAAGGATCCTCCTTAGCTGAAAATCTCTTTTTTGCAGTTTCTATCCCATTCAGGTAGCATCTAGTTCCCAAGCAGCAAACTTGCATGGTGTAACTTTGCTGTTCTGCTCTCATGTCTTCTGTGTGTGTTGATACATTTCAATCAAATGTGACAAAAGGTTAAAAGCCACAGAGTTGTGCGGTTTATGCCACCTTTGTGAGAGGAAGAAACCACAAGGAGGAAAACTATGTATGATTCCATCCTTATTAAAAACCAGGAAATTCCAAGTCTACGCAAACCCAGACTTCATCCGCTCAGTTGCAATACATTTATAGAAATCATAGAATCATAGAATCATAGAATCAGATGGGTTGGGAAGGACCTCTGAGATCATCAAGTCCAACCCTTGATCCACTACCGCTACAGTTACTAGACTATGGCACTAAGTGCCACATCCAGTCTCTTCTTAAATACCTCCAGGGATGGAGAATCCACCCCCTCCTGGGCAGCCCATTCCAATGCTATGCATATATATAATAAATGAAGACATGATAGATTTAATGTGACAGGTGAATCAATACCCTTGATAAGATTGAGATCTGTACCTATACATTGCTATTCAATAAATATTTCTTACTATTTTTTTGGGAAACAGTTTAATAATTCTGGGGAAAACTGTGAGCAGTCTTATTAGGTCAAGAAGATACTTATTCTTCTGATGCATCTTCTTTAATTACAGTGAAGTTTCTGACTCCCGATTAATTCTGTCTCTGAAGAGTAATGTTCAGAACTGAATGCCTGCAAGCATTTCTAGAGAAGACCTCTTGCAGGCACAGCTATCTCCACAGCTTTGTCTAAATAGTTCCTCAAGACAGAATTCTCACTCAGCATAGGAAAAGGGAAGTCAAGTTGCTTTATGTATATAGTTTGTTCATGTTAATGTGCTCTGTTTCACCATGTTGTAATGCTGCTCCAGTTGATATGTACACCATCACAATTTAAGGCCACATTTAATAACTTTGATTAATAATAACTTTAATTAATGATAATCTCGAAATAAGAAACTGTTCAACATAGTAGATGGTAATAAAATCTAACAGTGAAGTTTCAATTTAAAGTATGTGGTCATGTAGCAAAGTCATCTTAAGGACACAGATTCCTCTGGAAATATGTAGTGCACTCAGTGCTATGAATTAAGCAAGAGATTCCTGTGACTGTCAAATTAACACCATATCATGAAACATGTGTAAGAACTTTAGGTTTTGCAATATGTCTTCCTTCTGAGATTCTACGGAACATAATTTGCTAAATTGCAAATATTTTACTTGAAAAATGAACAACTCTCACAATTACTCTGATGGAGAACAAGACCAGTTGTTCAATTTAAATTAATCAAATTATTTTTAAACCTTCCTTTTATGTTTTAACTTTTTAGGATGATCCATATCAGTTTATATATTCAGAGTATTAAGCATTCAAAACTCTCAAATGTCTGGTCCATAAACTGTAGACAACACAGCATCAAAGAAAATGGTGAAAAGCAGCAAGTCTGTGGAAGAAAGGTTTTACATTTTGAATTTTAAAATATACTCCCAAACCAAGTATGTTTTATCATCGTGAAAATATTATATCCCTAAATGTATTTCATACACTAAATTATCATTTCTGTCAGCAGAATAGAACACAGATGAAGGAACAGAGGACAGACATAAAATAAAGGAGTCCATAGGGCAGGAACAAGAATTATGAAATATATTTAAAATACACACATATTACTTTAATTAGTGTAAGATGAATAGTGTAGGTATTGCTGGGTTTATTTTTGTATTATCCAAGTGAATACTGATAAGATATTCCTTATATCTAAAGGGCAGAAAACAGTTTAGTCATAGGGTTACGAAACTTCTTATGATTGTGCTGAATTTTAAGACTATACTACACCATACTATGAATATTTTAGTTGTGTGCATGGGTATCATGAATTAGATATGTTTTTCTCAAACTAGGCTTAAGAATTACTGCTCTGTCTTGATGCAGTGCTTTCACATGGAAGGTAGGCACCAGAGGATCATTCAGATACACAGTGTTGCTGCAATGCAAATATTTAAACAGACTGATAGACGAGCATAAAAGAGCAAATTAAATATGTTTTTTTTACTCAGGTCAACTAGAAGTCTATTAAAGATTAATCTATCAATATAAAACCAGCAAATACTGATGACAATACAAAATAGACTACTAGCTGCTGTACAAATATTTTAATGTACATTAGCTCTGAGCAATTATCATAAATATGTTTTACTGTAACCACTCCACTCCTACAACAGTGCTGTTCAGCCACCATGCAAGTGAGTATAAAATCTAAATTGGATTCATCGAACCAAAGTCAGAGATGTCCAGAATGTATGGATATGACAACCGAACAGTTTATAGTGGAATGAGAAAGAGACTTAAAAGTGAGTTTAAAAGACATCCTTTCATGCAGAAACATGGCATCTGACTACATGGTGAATCAAGTTGTTGCAGATATGGAGATTGATTGATAGAAATGCACTCAACATAAAACTAACTCAAATCCATTATCTTGAAGTAGAAAGAGAATGTTAAGTATTTTGTTAAAGTAGATAAGACATCAGGCAGAAGCCACAGGTAATAGTGGCAATGATGTGAGGCAACTGGAATAAGGCTGTAAATCTGTAGGGATGGAAGGCAGGAAAGAAAACATAAAAGAAACATGAGTTGAGTAATGAAGAAATAAAGAATGTTTCTCATCTGTCATCTACACAGTATAAGACATATGTGTAGAATGTGGAAAATATAAAGTTGTGCTTGGGCAATGAAAAGTTCCAGCAGTCTATATTACACTTTTCTTGGTGGTTTTTCTTTTTCCAGTTCAGCTTCCCTGACACTTTAGAGAATGTAGCAGCTCAGTAACACGAGGAGCTGTACCTGAATTGCAGTCCCAATGGCAGTCCCTGCAGTGTGAGTGCTCCCAGCTGATTTCTTCTGAGATGCTCTTCTCTCTCCTCCCCAAAATTGAAAGGAAACCCATGTGTTTATTCCATAGAAGGATGTTCATATGGAACCTCACATTTACCCCAGGTCAGAGGGAAGCCAATTACTATTCTTTTTTTTGCTTCATTTTTCCTGTAGACCTTGACATTAGGAATATGCATACTGCTCCAGACAAATCTACTGCATCTCCAGGCTCTGATGAAGAAAGGTTGAACCTTCAGCATATTCTCTCAGTTTTCTTTTGTTCCACCTTTCATTCTCTCCCTCTTTTAACTGACTGTGTCTTTATGGTACAGGCATTTTCTCTTTCATCTCTGTAAGTGCAGAAATACAGACAGAAACCTACCCAAGCTGCACAATTTTGGCAAGAAAACTCCATAGTTTCAAACTTCCTGTTGATGCAGAAGCAAGATCTGGTCTGCAGTGCCAATTTGTCAGCAGCACTGATGCATTTTGTATCAGGTAGATAAAGTGTTCAGCAAGACCAGCAAATCATAAGAAGACTTATTTGTTTGTTTGTTTGTTTGTTTCTTTTTCTGGAAAACAGCTGATTTTTCTGTGCAAAGGTTGATGCTCCAACTTTCAGGGCTAATGGCTTAGGGCAGTCCTGTTTCCTCTAACACATATTAATAGGGTTGCAGAGGGCAATAGAGTTTATGATAGTGAGAGGATGCTGGGAGGTACACTGCCGCACTGTTCCGGGTGGACATGCCAACTCCAGGATCTCCAGGCACCCTGCAGACTGCCAGGACTTCATGGTGGAAGGCATTTTTCTGTTTTGCTTGGCTTTAGGGAATAGAATATAGTAAAAAAAACCAGCGCAGCACATTTCTTATAGCTACGTATAGTATCAGTCAGAACACATTCTGAATGTTTTTAAGAAGTTTATTTATAACAAGAGATGGATATAAGTTTTCCATTGGAATTTCCCAACAGAAAATGTAGCTTCTGGGAAACTGATTTCTGTGAGGTTTTTATAATGCCAAAAAATATATTTTAAGAATTAACATATACTTAATTTTAACTTTTATTTGAGCCAAAGCAGAGAATTTTCATTTAGAATATGGACTTTAAACAACAGGCTACATTTTAGTATAGCATGTGGATTTCCTTACAAAGCGAGAAATCCCTCTAGTCCCGTCCTTCATATGGAGCATCCCTGCAGTGCTTTGTCTTTTGTAATGTCACATAGACTGCAAAGTTTGATGTGAGTATTATCTCACAGGGTAAGGAGGGGTGCACGCGGTCTGGCACTACAGAAGATATTGCACACTAAGTACATGATAGGAAAACAAAGTTTGATTTCTTAAGTGATTCACATTACTGTGTTTCAGGCCATTCCAACCAAACAAAACAAAACATTGTAGTTTTATTAATGCAAAAATACTAATTTTTGAAAATGTAGTGAACAATCTGGATCTTCTGGGACACTATAATATGAAAAAATACTGTTGGATTTTTTTCTCCATAGGACAGTTCAAAATAAACTTTCACAAATGCAGGGTGTAATTGAAATGGTTCTCATTGGAATTTGTTTTGGGCTAAAAATATATTTTTACTTTTTTTTTTTTTAATTCACTTTCATTTGTGGTCATTTATCACTGTTCCCTTACAAAATATTTAATTTTGAGACTGGCTTATTTGGTTAAACATTCATGTGAATAATCTGAACATTCATGTGATAGAAATGAAAATAAACTTCGAAATATATTTGAAATTATTCTGGTTATGGGACAATTTTTTCCAACATTTCTTCCCAGATTTGTTTTAGTCTTACCCTCCTAAAATGAGAAACCAAAGAAAAACAGATCAGGTATTAGTTAATGGGTTAAACAGAAAGAATATTTTAAACACATATCCTGATTCCTAGTAATTGTAAATACCATAAAAAATATGAGTCACTTGCAAATATAGATTCTCTGTGAAATGACAAGTTGTTTGTACCTTGCTCATTTGAAGGCTTTCTAATATTTTATCTGTTGATTTATTTGTATTATTTTATAAAATGAGGAGAAATTTAGAGAAATGAGAAAGTATTAGATTCAGTGAAGAAATGAAAGGAAATGAAATTTAAATAGAGGAAGTGACATGTTGCCATGAGTCAAAATTAATAGTGTAGCAATTAATTTAAGGCATATGGAAAAAACTATGTTTGTATCTCTGTGTCCCAGTTTGTTTTTTTTGTGATGTTATTGTAGCACTTCTTTTTCCATTTACACTAGATAATACACTCAATTTTAAACTTATAGTCCTAGCTTACATTTTAAAACATATCTTCCAGGTTTGTATTACATGAATGTAATATTATCCTGAGAAGTTCTTTGTCTTATATTTTCCATCATATTAGAACATATTACAAGCATTTTCTGTATAGATCCCTGGCGACCAACAAGGGAAAGTATGTATAAATTTACTTTTTGATGAATTTGCAAGTAGCAGTACATGTGAATGAATAAATCAGTTAGTAAAAACATATTTTACAAGTGTTTAAACTGTCTGTGAAAAAGGTAAAGTAATACGTTAAATTACTTCAAAGTGTAAATTCTATACTAGTTTTAAGCTATCTTTTTCATATTTAGATTTCAGAAAGTGCTGCCAAATGTAATCTATAGATCTGGACCAAAAGTCGTCTTCTTTCTACTCCATGAACTGTTTAAACACAATGCTTTCATTCCTCAAAAGGAATATTTTCCCACGGCTTAGTTTTATTTAAAGGTATTCTAAATGCTAGTCCCTACTTATAGGTATTGTCTAACCTTTCCTCAGAGAGTATCTCAGCCACTTAGAGAGATTAAGGCGTGGTCAGTGGGGGAAGGCAGGGGCAGCAAGGTGGAGAAGAACCACAGAGACTGCATACTGTTCCTGAGGTAATAAAGGAGAAATTTTATTAAAATACACCTCCTGTATGTAGGTTGTCAACAGTTAATTATACTAAGTGGCTGATTCTTATGGATGAGAATTACTATTTTCCTTATTTTTAACTGGGTAAAACACAATAATTCAAACCTGTCCACTGTCCTTTAAAGTTCAGAGCCTCACCATTTATCACAGCCAGCTTTAGAAAAAGTGCTGTGTCACAGCATACAGCACTGAAGGAGCTTGATTTAGACCCTCCGTTTTAAGGAGTTTCTCAGCTCTTAAAGCACGGACAGGCTAAACTAATATCCATGTCTTGAAACTGGGTGAATGAAAAGCCTGTTTGATTATTCTGAACATGTAATCAGTAACTTCCATAAAAGAAATCCAAGGATTAATTCATTATTTGACTTTTCCTTTCATAATACGGCACTCTTTTCTTACTTGTCTATCTATGCCCTGGAGGTCTGATGTCTCTGCTTTTTAGGTCAGGCAGCAGAACTCTAGTATCGCTTTTAACACTTTTGGTGCTTAAGGCTACCTGTAGCTAAATTCAATTTGGCAGTGATAATCAATGCATGTGATAAACTCCAGTTTGGCAGACATGAAAGATGCTGAGTTAAAAATCTTTAAAGCACAAAGAACAAGGAATGAACAAGGACTGGATAGGACTTTCAAGCATTGTTCACAATCTTTTCCTTCTCAGTAATTTTTCTACCAAATCCTGTCGACACCAAAATCAGGAATGAAAATCTTTGGAGCATGACTCGTTGCAAGGTTCTTTTTATCTAGTATGTCAGACTATAAAAATAAGAAAAGGTGATGTGTAATAAAAGGTGGCAGGAAAGGAGATAGCAAAAAAACCCTTAGTAACTTGATAATTGATATAACTTTACATATAAAATTACCTGGCATAATGCAGAATATGCTAGTATATTTCATATACATTTGAATAAGCACCCCTTCAACTGTTATATTCCTTTGAAAGTAACAAATAGCAATTAAATTGCTAACATTTATATCTGGAAAAAAACACAGAAGAGAAAAATGCAGTTTAGCAGTGGTAATGTATTAGTAAAATCACATATACAGCGCTAATGAGGCATGGTGCATCTTACTGTCATACTGGTGGAGTCCAAATATCTTTTGCATTAGCATATCAACTGTAACTCCACTCCAGTATGCGCATCTAGAAAAACCTCAATCTATAACAAGTAATGGCTACTTTAGTCAGTCTCTTCTTAATACCTGCTGGGAAAAAGCATGACAAAAGTAACACCTCCCTACCTCACCTATGTCTTATTATAGTCGTGTAAGTCTCTAAAAGAATTACCTACTTTTAAAAACTATATTTAAAAAAAGGACAAACAACCCTTTCAGATTAAATCAAATAATGATGTTTTCATAGTGCCAGGTAAGGTTCAAGTGTCATATTCTAGCCCCCTGCCCCACCCTCAAACCTGTACTCCAGGTTAGACTTGTAGGCATCTGTATTGGGTCTGGCTGAGCTGGAGTTCATTTCCCCATAGTATCCCTCACAGTGCTGTGCTTTGCATTGGCAGCTAGAAGGGTGTTGATAATACATCAGTGTTTTGACTGCTGCTGAGCATAGCATTAACACTGTAACATTCCTTCCTCAATCGAGGGCAAGATCCTGGGAAGGGACATAAGCGGGACTGTGTATAGTTGACCCAAACTAACAAAGGGGATATTCCATACCATATGATGTCAGCTCAGATATAAAAACTAAGGCAAGGAGCAGGAAGGCAGGCGTTCATTGTCTCCAATGGCTGCCTGCTGAAGAACCATTATGTGTGCTGAAGCCCTGCTTCTTGGAAGTGGCCAACCATCACTGCTCATGGGAAGTAGAGAATAAACCATGTTATCTTTCGCTTTACGTTTGCATGTGCAAGCTTTTGCTTTTGTTTTGCCTTATCCCAACCTGCAAGTTGTTTCCCATCTTACTCTCTTCTTTGTCTGGCTGGGAAGGGGAGTGAGAGAGCAGCTGGGCATCTGGTATCCAGGCAAGGTCAACGACCACAGTGTCCCTGTAGAGTGATGCAAAAAAAGTGGTGCATTTTCTTTTATAGAGTGTAGTTGCGGTATTTTCCATTCCACACACAAGTGAAATCTGCTTAAGGTGACAGTTTATCTGTTGCAGAAATTTAAACCCCAGTGGAACATGCTTAATTCTTTTTTTAATCAACTCTCCTTTGCTTAATAATCTGTGACTACTCAGTACAACTTTGAACTCATTGGACTTACCAGCCAGTGTGACCCAAGGGCTAAATCTTATCATTAACAGCACCTAGCAGTTAGTGTTACAGTTCTACTCAGTTCCACTCACCAACTAAAGTGTTTAGATTTAAATTTACTTCTTGATTTGAGAGATTCTGATATTGTGAAAGCCTCAGACTAATCTGGTCTCCAAAGATCCTTCAATGAAATGAACAGATAATAATTTAACAAAGTGGAAATATAATAATACGCTTTTAATTAAATCTTGATACAAGCTCAGCTGTCTCACAAAAAATCCTTTCTAAAGCGTATTATTTGGTGACTTTTGATTTTTCTGTATGGTGGCATTATCCTAACACAAAGTATTCCTTATGCGGTCATTATTTTTGTTCTATTATTTCCCTACAGGCAAAAATCTGCAGGTGTCAGGAAAGGCACCCAATGAATTCTCATGGCAATCCTCATTTAATGTAAATAACAATGCCCTTGATGCTCTTAATAGCTAGTTAAATCCTAAACCTGGAAAATACAACGCAAAAGATATTAATCTATTTCCAAAGCTCAAGTAGGGTCCTCTCTGAGTAGACGAGTCTCAAAAAGACTAGTAGGACACATGAAGCCCTGTGGAAAGGTTAAACCAATTTATTCACTGTGGAAGGGTCTAGCAGTCAAGAATTGTTAGGAATGTAAGAAAACACAGCCTTTTATTTTTTTCTTTTTTCGATACATATTTCTTTTAAACTTCAGAAAACAAACAAACAAACAAACAAACCAGGCCATCAACTTTGCTGGTGGTGTTCTGCAGTGTTTCTCCAGAGGCAATACAGAGTGGTGGATTTATATGGAGGGATGTGCTCAGGGACTACAACAACACTCTCGTCATAACCATCACAGTACGTGTATTCTGAGCATGCAGGTGGGCACTGAAGCTTTATGTTAGACTGCAGTAATCTCTAACCATACCTATCAACTTTATATCATTGTTATGAAGCTCCAGAAAATTGAAAAAAAATCAAGCTTTCATATACTTGTGTTAAAAACACTTGTTTTATTAGAATCAGTAGGTTAGTCTTGACTAGGCTTTGTAGATTACTCATCTCAGTGGTGTTAGACCAGTTTATATAGTTCAGGATCTTCCTCAGCAGACTAGTTTTCTACATTTCTTAGCCTGATTCAGACTTCCAAATTATATCAGGTAGGCAATTAGCTTTTTAGTAGAGACTACTTTCTGTATATATTTTATATAGCATGGGGAGTTAGTAAAAGCCTCAGAAAGGACAAGTATCAGATACAAAAAGCATGAACATGTCCTCATACTATAATTACTTGATTAAATGGCAGTCTGCACTGGTATAAATAAACACCATAAAACTACTTCCAATATGAACTGGTTATAGATACCTACTTCTTTTTTACAGATTCAAGAAAAAAGACCACTATCAGAATGCTTTAATACAGATCAAGATTGCTAGAATCCTTGCCTTTCCTTATCCATCCATAAATGTTCTTCTCAATCAGTTCCAAAGAACTATATATAAAATCAAAGCAGCAACTACTTATCCTCACGGTCTTTGAAAGCTAGATGTTTAATAATGCATCTCCATATGACGCTGAAATTTCATTCAGAAAAGGTTTTAAAACTATGCAAGTTTAATATGAAAAGCCTAACTATGCACTTTGGGATTATGGCAAGAAGATTCTACAAGAGTTGTTGACATGTAAGGGACAGGCGTGTTGATTATTAACCCCACCGGAACACGGATTAGGGCCAGTCCAACAATCTCTTTTGTGACAAAATATGAGGCTATGGCCAGCTCTATAGAAATCTGTCATTTTTCCTCCCCTTTATTCACTGAGGTTTTGAAATGATATTGGAAACTTTCCTATCAAGGACATATTGCTGGGTAAATAGAAGTTTCAGGACAAAAACTCAAAAAGTTTGTTATAGGAAGCATTTTGTGCAAGGTTTTGATCATCGCCAGATTGTCTTAACTGAAATCAGACCTTTGATTAATGCTAACTGAATATTTTTATTATCTAATAATCATGCAAGGTTGAGAGATGCTAGCAAAGGATCTATCCTAGTCCATTTTAGAAGAGATGTGAGTTGAACTGTTCAACTGCTGCTTCCCCAAGGGATGATGCTTCTTAGGTATCCCCTTCACAGAAACATTCCTGTCTGATTTGCATATGTATGGGTGGTACACTCAGATGTTACCTTAGTCTGGCACATGATTTCCAGAGGGCAGATTGTGGCCTGTTTAGGAGACTGCTTGACAGGCTCCATTAGAAGGCAGTACTGAAGGGTAAAGGAGTCCAGGAAGGCTGGGCATTCTTCAAGAAGGAAATCTGAAAGGCACAGGATCAGGCTGTCTCCATGTACTAAAAGATGAGTTGATGGGTGCGAGGGACTGAAAAAAGTTATTAAAAAATTATCAATGGCTCAAAACAAGCCTGGGGTGGTGGGCAGGGCAAGTTCTGCCAAGGTGGGATGATGCACTGCCCGATCCTCCCCTGGTCTCTGGAGCCTTTAGTCCAGTCCAGAATGGCTATTAGCCATTGGCACACACACACCTGAAACCCGACAGCACGTCCCTGAGCCCCTAACCCAGATCCTGAATGGCTGGCAGACTGCAAGCCCCACCTGGCAGGGTGTGCCACATTGAATGCTTGTTTTAAACTTGTGCCAAGTTCCCTTATTTTCCAAAGTTTACCAGTAAAAATGTGTTATTTGGTCCCTCTGAGAAGCATCGTAGCATTTCTTCCATGCGCAGTCTTGAGATATACAAGTGAAGGCCCCTTTTAATAAATCCAGCGGATGGGTTTTGGGAGCCTTGTATCTATTTTAATGTAAAACTTCTTCAATGAAGAAGTTGTGAGCCAAGCCTGGGGTGTTGCAATGGGGAAAAAGACTTGTCTGGCTGAACAGAGAGAACTCTGCTTGGAACTTAGAGAAAAAAATAAGAATTCATCACCTTTGAAAGAAGGGGCAGGCAGCTCAGGAAGGCTACAAGAATGTCGTGAGGTTGAGCAGGGAAAAAATTAAAAGGGCCAAAGATCTTTTCCAACCTTAATGATTCTGTGATTGCATTGAACATATAAAAACTATTGCTATACACACACACACACACGTGTAAACAGAATGCTTCCTAGCCTGGGAACCAGGATTAAGGAAAACATCCTGAGGACATCAGAGTTCCCTTTGAATTGTAGGTCCTGAACTGAGAGACAAAGATGGAGTTTTGTGTATCAGATACAGAAACTGCTTTTAGAGCATGGCTACTGGTATCAGTCATTCTGTGCAAGCAGCACTTAGCAGGTTTTTAGTAGAGTATAGCGAGATGGATGCTGCACCTGAAAGTAAATAATTTGTGCCAATACAGATGAGCAAAACTCATAATGATAGAGAGGAGTGTCTCTGAATAAAGATTAGGTAGAATTTGACCCCAAGTAATAAATGATTGACAAAACTGTACAAATTTTAATAGAAGATGCCATTTGAAAGTGTTTCTTTAATTCATTACAACACTTATTATTCCTGCTTTCTAACATTCATAATAGTATCTTAACTTATAGCTTAATCTATGTTAATAAAAACAATTCTTAAGCAGTTCTTTTTCTTCTCACAAGAAAACCTTCATATGCCTTTATTATCAGTGATGGGAAATTTCATTTCCTGAGCTGGCCAGAAATCTCTGTTGAATTTTCTACAGTTGATAATTTGAAACTATTTTTTTCATTGCAAGAAGCTTCTTCACATCTGAGAATTCTTTTTTTTTCCTGTCTTCTCTTGTCTCCTGCAATTATGGTGATTTTTTGATAGAAGATCCTCTTTGTTTCCTGAACATATTTGATACAATGCTCTCACAGTTCAGCTTTTTTTGAAGTGTATTTAAAAATTGAGTTTCCACAGAAAATAAATCCAAAGCTCCTGCCTAAGAAGTTTATTAAAATAGTCTCTCTTCTCTCTTTCATCAAAAAAAGAAGAGATTTTGACTTCACTTTTCAGATTTTTTTAAGTTTCAGGGCCTGTGTTTTCAAAATACAACACATTATATATATTAAAAAAATCTAATAGAATTGCCTCCCCTTTGTCATCATATTGATAATTCTCCCTATGCTCTGTGTATTTCTAATGCTTTACAGAATGTGATGAGAGAACAGTCTCCTGAAGCGTATTATTTTTCCTGCCGTATAGGAAAGCATTCAAACATATAACTGATGAAAACAAGAAAAGAGTTCAGGAAAAGCAATAATAAATTACCAGTAGTGAAAACTATTTATTAAATGATAGCCAGCATACAAATATTTTCTCAAAGTATAGTTCCTTGCATGCTGTCTTCCAGGGAAATCATATGTATGTATTCTCTCTTATTCAGAGCAGACGTAGTCACTGAAGACTAAAGCTAAATGAAAATTAAAATCAATGTGATTTGAAATTGATTATTTGGTACTTAGGACTGAAAATATAAGGCATGCTGGAAATAGATGACATTATTTTAACTACTAACATCTCTGCATCCTTCTTATCTATGAAGATGTTTCATCAAAACATGTTTCATATTCAATGGACAACAATCATTTATGTTCATATGAATTGGGACTTGATGATCTTAAGAGTCTTCTCCAACGTAAATGGCTCTATGATTCTGTATGCTCATGTCTTGAGTTTCAAACTCTTCATTCGAGCCTCGTCAAAGGATGAGAAAGTCAGCCTGAGATCTGTCTTGTAGTTTGTGCTGTTTAAGTAGTTGAATGCTAAATAAAATCTTAATGCTAATCATGCTTAAAAAAAAAAATCAGCCACTTTATCAAGAGACATCTGTTTTTAGGATTATTGAGGAATCATGTCCTGAGAAATCTTATTGGATTTAACTTCGAGAAAGGGTTATTTAACTATTGAAAGCCAAGAATAGTTCAACCCATATGTTTCCCAGTACTGAAGAAATCAGCAAGAAAACCAGAAAGGACTATCTTACAGCTGTTCTAAAGATACCCTCCCATTTTGCCTGGGGGGGTGGGAGGGTGTTTTACATCAGCCATAAATAAACCAAGAATTAGATAATGACCCTGATAGGAGGATCTTGCCCCTCACATTCATTGAGGACAAAGGGTGAAATAATCACTGCTTGGGGCAACATATAGCTGTGGCATCAAGGTCATGTGTATTAAGATGAGAGAGAATGGTTCCAAATTAGATATTTGGATTTTGTTGCATATGACAGATACTGTATGTGGAAGTTTCAGTTCATTTTCTCCTTTAAAGATCAACCTTGCTTTAAAGCTTTGGATATAGTTTTACTGAACTGGAAATAAAAAGATCAATATTTAACCCTATAGCTTCTGCTTTCTTACCAACCATACTTTCAACTAGACAAAGAGGGTTGCAGCTATCTTTTAATTTATCACAGTAAAAAAACCTGGGACATTATATATAAAGGTAAGAAGAACTCTGCAATTTCTTGACTGTATCCATAAAATCAGTGCAGGCAATTAGATGAGCAACTGCAAGACATTTTTAATTTTTAATCACAAACACATAGGATGTGTTCTTTATTTTCATATGATAGAGAAACCTGGCCTCTGCTAATCCAGGGATTGAAGTGGCAGTATTTTCCTGTGTCAGAAAAGCAATGCATTCTTCTCTCAGCTTTTGCAACTCAGCTCTACAGGAAATGAAGTCACGTTCCTAAGCAAGCAAATTTTTAGCACAACTGTCTTTTACAAAGTATTATATTCCCACTTATAAAATGTGGCAGCATTTTAATTTCTTAACTCAACATTTGTGAAAAAATCTTATGAATCATTAAATGTTCCTCTAGGGCTAAGTGGAGCTAAGTAATTTCTTTTGTAATAATGGATGCCATTATAATGGAATACAGGGAGAGAATAGACGGCGTTTTGTAACAATAAAAGTAAAACAAAGTGTACCTATTGTGGCATGAAACAAGGGTGTTTGGTGTCAGAACCATTAGAAGTCTGATATCATAATTGAAGCAACTAGTTAATTTATTTTAATTATTGTTTCTGAGAAAAGGTTCCAGAAAAAACACAAGGCTTTGTGAATAAGAAAATATTTTTTGTGTTTATGTATTAGTCCATTTTTTTCCATTATGTGATAATTAACAATAGTTCTCCTCAAATAAAATTATTCTAATAGTGATATATCACAAAAGTTAGTTAAAAAATCACAAGATTTCAGTTACTTTTTTGTTTCCCTTTTTCTTTTTTCTTCCCCAGAAAAACTGAACAGTGTTCAGACTAACTTTTATATAGATCTGCTACTTGATCGTCTGTGCCTGAGTTTTGTGGATTACATACGTGGTCCAGACTGTAGTCCAGACATGCAAGCTCAACAGTGAGCTGACATTTCCTTGTATTTCCTGAAAATGAAGGATTTCTGTAAAGTCTAAATCCATTTGAGAACTCTAGATCTGTACATAAGCCCAAAAGTTATGCCCTTCCCAAAACCTTCTCCTTTTGCAGTCTTACACAACAAAATCATGGAACAATACATTGTACAGCATCAAAAATTGGTCTCATCCTCCCCTTGGCCTTGTTCCTTCCTAACTTTAGTGTACCTTGTGCTTAGGCAGTGGCTGGGCTCCTTGCTAAAGAAGGCAACTATCATTTAACAATGATTGTGCACATATTGATCAAAAGTTTACCTGTTTCTGTGTCCCTTTTCCTTGTTGTCTTTCCTATAATTATGCATTTTCACTGAGGACTTTCCTGCGAGATGATCCTCATCTGTAGATGGCTGTAATGCAACTCATGCTCCATTTACAGTGAGGGCGTTTCTGTTGGCCTATCCTTTTTATTAAGGAGGAGGAGAAGAAAACAAAACCTCTGAAACACCGTTATTGTGCTCTGAAAGATAACTACTACCATACACTGGCTCGCATGGTACACGAAAGACTCTCAGCAGTATCCGCAGCTGCTCTCCTTTAGCAGGGAGAATTGCTATTGACAGAGCTCCTGCAGCTTTGTGGCTTCTCTTTCTGTTACCAACTACTGTTACTAAGCAAGACAGCTCCAGAGAAGGTGAGCTACCTATTGGAACTAATTTGCCGAGCTAGAATAGCACAGAGAGAGATTATGAGCAGAACTCTGTAACTTGTGTACGAGCCCTAGTAAGCCAGGCTGCCTGCTCACCCACAGTGACTCTCCTCACAGAAAACAAATTCAGTTCTTCTTAAGCTCATGTCCTTAGGGATAAAACGAGTACAAGTCAAACACTGACAGTCTTGTTTACTTTTTTCCTCATATAATATCATGTTGTGAAGTTCTGCTTTTGTGGTAAATTCGATAGAACACTTTGAAAAATGTGATTTTGGTGGACTAAACAAAAGGGTGAAGTCATGAAGGAGTTGATTGAAAAAGGCTTCTTAAAGTGCCAACCCCTTTTTAAAGATGTTACAAAAGTAGGAAAGTAGGCATGTGAGAAAAATGAAAAAGATACATGGGAACTGCTGGGAGGGCATTATACTGTAAAACAGAGACAGGTGAATGAAACATTTAAGTAATTTCCCTTCTAACATTATATGACTGGCAGAACATCTCACATAATGAGCTGAATTGCAGCCATCTTTATGATATTGCTGAAAATGACAACGGTGAAGGGTATATGGTATGTACAAAGATATTACCTATGTTAATAACTTTTAAAAGTATGTCATAATGTCATAATACAGCTGCTCTTTTTTGAACCTTTTTCCACACTGCTAAATTCTCAAGTATGAATGTTAGAACAACAATTTTATTTATGAAACATAAACATTACTTATTTTAAGACTGATACATTTTTAAGGTTTTGTTTTTGTATGGATTAAGTTCAAAATGACAGCATTACTTTGTAATGGTCAGAATGTTATGTAGAAAAATTTGCCTTGTTTTTAGTTGCAAATTGTTTTTTCCATTGTTCAAAAATATTTTTGGCTTCTTGAAACTCCTGAAGAAATTTACATTTTTTTTTTCCAATTCTGCTTGCATCACACCAGAAATGTTTATTAAGGCATTTTGCGTTGGGAATTTTATTAAAATTAACATGATCATCATGGATTTTATATGCAAGTTCACATGTTAGCCTTCCATTTCATTTCATAGCATGGTAAGACATCTTTTGAATTTCTTTTTCCTTTTTTGTTCCTATACAAAAGAATATAGTGAACTGTATGAATATCTCACCTTCATCAATGTATCAATGTTGATACATTCAGCATCTTTTATATTCTTTTAGTGAATAAGCTTTTTGGGGTTGTTTATTTTGTCTTTATCTTTTAGTATACTGTATCTCCATTTGGCTGCTATCTTCAATATATTGAATCATTTTTTTTTTATGTTGTAATGGTTTAAACTGGATATATAGGATGAAATCAGTCAAAAGAGAGCTCCTAGTTACTTTTTGCTTATTTTAATCTTTCTGCCAAAATGCCATTTTTTTTTTTTTCTTTTCCATTTTTTTTTCCCCTAATACTTTAAAGCTGCTTGCTTCTGGTCTTTTTTTTCATTCTTAATCACTACTGGTTCATTCTTAATCGTGAACTGCTTTGGTTTTGTTGTCTTTCTTTTCAGGTTTCTCCATGTTCCAGTCTGTGAGTGACTCACTGTATCTTAGTTGTTCCTAGAAGAAAAACTGTGAGGAGCATTGTGTAAAACAAGTGCTCTGTCTTTGTAATGACCTAGTTGCTTTCCACTTTTCTGTTGAAAGGATATAAAGGGGTGCTTTACCGAGTTGGGTAACTTGGCTTAAGGAGTCTATTTAGTGACAAATTGGTTTTTTTTTCATTTTCCCCTGTATCTTGTTGAGGATATTTTTCTGAAAAATTCTGAGGTCAAGTATGTTCTATTAAAATACACTCGAGTCCATACTTAGGGAGAATGTAATTACAACTAGATCAAATCAGTACCTTTTCAGCTCACGTTCCATTAGCAGCAGTCCCAGTTTTTAAATAGGTTCACCTTGTCTTTCCAGTTATATTATTTGGCTTGTGTTCCTTTCTAGCCAGTAGGATTTTTTTAAGAGATATGAACATTCATTGGTACATGGCTATTTCATATGCGCAAGACTGTTCAAATAATGTTCAAATAATGTTCAAATAATTAATTTTCCAGTATCTTATTCCATAGCCTTTATATAGCATATTGGTTTGGATTAGAACAAATTCTCTCTGCAGTAAGTAACATTTACCAGAAGCTACTAAAACCTCATACATCTATGAAAAAAACAAAAAAAGCTTAACAAAAAGACTAATGGAAAAGACGTGTTGGTTGTAGCTTTCCAGAAGCAAAAGTGGCCATTTGTGCTATAATTTGAATACTCTGTCAGAAACATATTAAACAGGTCTCATCCCCACAAAATCTGGATTTCCAGCAAATTTTAAAGCTGAACATTTGTACTGCAAGTCACTAATAACTTCTAAAATTTGAAAAGTTAGGAAACTATAACAGTATTCATTGTAGAAGAGTGCCGTTCCTTTTTTCCTGAACACAGGATTTAGCATAAGTATATTCAGTTAGAATATTCATACAGAAATAATATTTATAGGATTCTTTGAAAAACAATATTTGTCTAAAAAAAAAAAGTCTGTCTAACTTCTTCTCTCAGAAATCCTGCTGGAAAACAACTGATATAAAAATTTTAAAATACTCGGAAAATCTCCATCAGATCCTCATTTATACATATTGGGTGAAAGCCAGCACTAAAGGCAATGGAACTATTATTACAGAGCTGGATTTTGCCCAGATATCTGTCCTGTGTACACGTGTGAAAGCCCATTAAACTTATGGTGCTTAAAATTATATAATTTGAGGCCAAAGTATTGTTCTTGTTGCAGAACTTAACTTGAACGTCACGTAAAATTTTTCTATTGTATTAATATGAGGATAAATCCCATTCAGACATGACTTCTAGTAGGTCTATGTCAGTATATCTGAACAGGAAATCTTATAAGTGCTTAAATTCTTTTATTATGTTCTAAGTTTGTAAATGAATGGATTCATGCACAGGGCATAATGATTGGGTTAAAATCACATATGTGTCAGAATTGTAATATACTTTTCTCTTATAGGGTACAAGACTAGCGAAAGAATTTAGAGGAAAATGATAGGATGATGAAAAAAGATGATGTTAGCAAGACCTTTAATTTTGCTTTACTGAGGAAATAAGATTGAAAGAATGACAGACATGTAGAATGAGTTCATGTTCATAAGAGAGGTGGGGGTGAGAGCCTAGGCAGGAAACTGGCAGTGCAGACTGTAGTGAAAATTCAGATTCTGGAGCTGCTTGTTAGCTGAGTAGTTGACATGCTGGATTGTCAGGTAGAGACATCAAGTTACTGACATTTTGTTTTAGAAATTATAATGGAAACTGCATAATTACAATAACACATATAGAAAAGCAAAATTATAATTTTAAACACTTTTCTGTACTGGTATATATATACCAGTATATATACTGGCAAATCCAGAATATCTTTGTTCAATCTACCCTCATTGCACAAACTTTCATGACACATAAGTAAGAATAAATTACTTCTGTCTGCACAGAATCTACCAAAGTTCTATTTTACCTAAGCAGGTTAGACTTAAGTGCCACTTGATAAAAAAAATGTCTTGAATCCTGCTCATTTGAAACAAGACCAGACAGGCTGTAAAGTCTGAATATAATCTACAAATAAACAATATTTATTTTCCTAACATTCTGAATATTAACAGGTGACAGGTATATGTGGTGAAATTTCTTTTGGTGCTTCTCTGCCATGATATGCTTTTGCTATAAACAGACTTCTGCAAAAAGCCTTTCATGACCTGTTGGAAGTAAATCCCTGTTTTGTTCCTGGAGCTGGAATCGGCATGACATAGATTACTGTCCCTAGAAAGGACACATCTTCCTGTAATGTAGACAAGACTGATGACCTCTGCTGACTTGCTGGTGGAGCATCTGCTCTCACATCAGGGGCTCCTCATTACCTGTCCCTGCACGGACCAGTAATGATTTTCAGAGGAAATGAAGCTGAAGACAAAAGTAATCTCCCAGAAACAAAACCATTAAGGCTCGATAGTGGCAATAAGAGCAGATTTCAAGGAGATTAGAAAGATAAAACTCATTTATAAATGAGCTGATTTTCACTGGAATTGATATTAGGAGAGAGATCATACCTCAGGTTCTTTTAATCTGCAATTGAAGTTTTCCCTTTCCTCCTTTCCTCTTTTCCTCTCTCCTCTGTAGAAATAACCTTCAGGGCAAACACTTTGGCTTGGGGAAAGTTCAAGCATTGTTGAATACTGTAAATAATCATGTTTACGTTGCCTTGGAATTAGTTCAAGACTAATTCTTCTCTGCCAAAATGCTGTCATGCCTCCCTGTCATCCTGGTTTCCTGATCCTTGTAGTCTTGTTCTTCACTGTTACCTTGCTAAAGGAATCGGCATGAAGCACAGAAGCTCTGGCAGATGCAGACAATGGGAGCCATGCTAAAAGAAGTTTCAATTTTTTTCTTCAGTAATTTTCTGCTAACAAATTGCTTTTCAGGGCAATATTCAGCTAACACATTTGTTTCGTATGGTAGCTTTCTGAACAATGAGAAACTTGAACTCATTTGCAAATGTTTTGTTGGGTCACAGCAACATCTATATCTTCTGAGAACCCTATGAGAATTTTTTCCTATAATTTAAATTTTTATGTATCGTAGTATTTTCACAAAAATCTTGGAAGACTCATTTGTGACATTTTACTAGTTTAAACTATTTTTGTAGATTGCTTCTCACTCTGCATATATACTGGATAAATCTACTGCAGGTGTTGAAATGCTTGGTCCTTTGTGAAAAAAAATTTGCACCTGGCTACAGAGGTTATTTGTTCTTTACAAAGAATTGTATCTGACTCTGAGTAATTAACTTATGTATGGTTCTTGACATTTTTTAATGCTTTTATTGATCTTTAATAGTTAAGGTAATAATCTTTAATTATTAGGTAATAAGATGATCTAATAGGTGTTCATATAACAGACTGTAATGGTCTAGATTCTGAGTATGTGCAGCACCATGGTTGAAAGTATAACATGGCAAAATGAAGCAATTTGTACTTTTTTCTTATTTTATAATTTCGAATGGAATAGAAAGAAGCTGAAATCCTGAGTAATGTATTCAAACTGGCTTAAAATTTAAAAAAATAATCCAAATAAGGTACTTTGTATTTCATTTCTATTTCTACATTCCTTGTCTTTTTTCCTGTTTTCTTTTCAGCTTTTCTTTAATTTTATTTCTTTTTCAAGCCACAGCTGACCATGAAATAAAACCTCAGGTATGGAGTATGCACAATTTTAGATAACAGTTTAACAGTCACTCAAAATAGACTTTTAAATTATGCATTTGATTATTTTTTCCTTTCTCTGTTATCAGTAATAAAATGACTAACAAAAAAAGAGGATTAGCAGCGGATGTTTCATATAAACATTTTTGTACTGTGATATATCTCTCCTTGTCATAGGTATAAATCTGATTCTGGAGGTCTTTTCAGTGAAATGTTAGTTTATATCAGAAAATAAATTGCTTGTATGTTTTATTTTAGAAAACATAAAGAACATCCTTCTCCCTGTTCTCTTTTTATAAAAGAAACATCCTGTTACGATATTTACATTTAAAATTCTTGCAATGGATGGTATGGTTTGCAACAGCCATCCCATCACCACAGCACGCCACTGTTTACAGGGAACGCATTGTTTGGAGTGGTTTCAGTTTAAATTTGGTTTCAACATTGCATTGGAGTTGGAAAAAAATTGATATGAGAATGAATGTGGTTTGAATACAGGTTTTAGTCTGAGTGCCTCCAATTGTAGAAGCTCCCTGGACTCACAGTTGTAGAGGGAACACAATTCCACTGGACACTAAACTAGTAGACATCAGGTATCATATACAGAATTGCAACTCCCAAATGGCTTCTACTTAGAAGCACTGTTAACACTTTTATTTTGTATTTCAGAAAAAAAAATATTTTGTATTTAAGAAAAATAAACAAAACATTCAAACGTTTTGATGTGTGTGGATAATATTTGTATGAAAAACACGGAAGTTGTTGAAAAAAGGCTTCTTTAGATATGTGCATAAATTGAGGCCTACAGATCTAAAAGAAATCCCCAAATAATTTAGTTAATTGATGTGATTTGCCTCTGAGTGTGTATGTGTGTGTGTACCTGCATATGAATGTGTAAATATGTAAATATACTGACACATTTTTTAATCTATGTAACTGTATTCAACTGGATGACATAAAGGTACCACTCTATGTTTCTTTTCAAAACAGTAATTTGGAGACATTTATAGAGTCTTCTTATTTATAGAGTCTCTTTGAGTAGCCACAAATCATACCAGGCAAGCTTTAACATACTGCTTCACACATAGCAGTTTTTCAGTAGTGCCTTTTTTTGAGTTCTGGATTAGATTTGCACCCAGGCAGTACAACCTTAAGAAGGAGGGAAGAACAGAATGGCCTGATCTATCCAGAAGCTCCTGGTTGGCTGACTTTCACAGCCAAAATACAAATGGGAGTAGTTACTTCCCTTGAAAGTTCTTGACATTTGCAGAGGTATTGGGGAAAAAAAGCAGTTGAACTGGGGGTTTCAATCTGACCTTGTGGCTGCCTACCCACTTTTCTTGATGTGACAGCTGGGAACCATTGATCTTTATTTATAAAACATGCCCTAATAGCAGTGCTAGCATCTTTCTGTCTCTGGTAACATGCCTAAACTTGCCACCTTCAAAAACCTATCCTTTGAAGATCTTTCAGATAATTTACCTACTTTCTGACACAAATGTAAAACAAATTCCTTCTGCTTTTTTATTTGAGAAACCCTGAATACCACCTCCCTATCTGATTTCATTCTGGCTGTCAATACACTGGTAAACTGATGTTTACATCAGACTGTGGTTAGATATTTCAATGAGAAATTAATAACATTTTCTGTGACTGAAATTCAAGTAAGTGAATTTCTGGATTTACTGTATGGGTGGGCACCCATAGGTTGCTCAGAGAGGTTGTGAAGTCTCCACCTCTGTAGATATTCAAAGCCTGGTTGGACGAGACTCTCATCAACCTGTTGTAGCTCACTCTGTTCTGAGCAGGGGGTTTGGAGTAGGCAATTTCCAGAGGCCCATCCTTCTCAACTCTTCTATTAATGTGATTCTTTTTTCTCACTACTATACAGAGGAATATTTTACATAAAAGATCACTCTAGCAGAGAAGAAAAGATAAAGGTAATATAAAATAAATAATGCGTGCTAACAAATAACGTTATTTCCATATCTTCTTTAATTTTAACAAAATTAAAGCGTTCATATTTTTAAGCTTGTTTTCCATTAGTAACTTACTGTTATCTGTTACACCATTTATTCTGTTTATATTTATAGGAGCACTTTCATTATTCAGTATCAGATATATTCCAAAGCAATTTATTTATGAAGCATTAGCGACTCTAGAGAAATCTTGAAAAAATAAACATCATCATTTGCTACCATTAGAATCAATTCCTATATGTCTTACAAGGTCCTTTTTTTCATAAATAAACCCTACACTGTTGGCATATAACAAAACCAAATATCTCACATTTTGAATTCCCCTTTTTTTAATAAGTAAAATAAAAATATGGATGTCGAAATATGGTTTTGTCTGTTCAGTATTTTAAAAAAAGGAAAAATATAATATCTTAGGGAATTACGCCAGTTTTAAATGCAGTACCTCTGGAAAGATGATATTATTGATGAAATGCATGTAACTTACAAATGAAAAAACTGTTATGTAATTATTATATTTAATGAAGAAAATAATTCTAATTACATAGCTTGAAAAATCATATTGAAGCAAGTAATGTCATCAAATATATTGATGTATCTTTATATTACGTTGCCCAGCAACTACAGATGTATAAAGCTATCAAGTATGATATGGTGTGCTGACAAATTAAATGGTATACCAGTTTAAAGAAAATACTTATTGTGAAGGATATGACTATTGATCTCTCATAAATCTTTTGGCTGATATGATAATCAGCTAGATTTCTTGGTGGTCCTGGAGATAGCTGTACCGTGTTTCATGGATAAGGAATATGGGATTAAGCAAAGGTGAGCACTAGTAATGAAAAAAATCCCACGCTAACAATGTATAACATAGTTACAAAAAACCCCAAATAAAAATAAGTACATTTTATTAATACAGTATAATTTTTCTTGATTTTACATGAAAATAAAAAAAAAGTAGCTAATGTCACATGAAAATTTCCTTACAATATTAAAAGGAAGTCTTTAAAGTTTTAAGTTAAAATGTGGTTATTCTGACATTCCATGGATTTCTTTTATTTTTTTTTTTTGTGAACTGCTTTGGTTGACTTATAGCATATAATATAAGGAGAAACTCTTCTATTTTAATGAAAATTTAGCCAAAACTCCCTGCACTTGAAGTAAGACAGTTGTTGTGCCACTGTGTTATTCCTGAAATACTTATTTTCAAGTTAATTTCATTATTTCTTGTAGAAATATTCAGAATTAGTTGTGGACTTCAAATTTCAGTTCTGCTACTTCTGTTCGGGGTTGCTGTCTCTCCTCCTTTGTGTGTTTTGTTTTTTACTGTATTGAGAGTACAGAGTGCAACGAAGCAGTTGCCGGAAAATGTTGAAAAGAACTACAATAAAGGTAGGTGCTGTAATTAGTTACAAAGCTGGACCATGCTCTTTATTTTTACCATGGCTCTGCAACATTATCCCATACATCTGTGTAAGTATTAAATACTAACCTGTCTCAACAACAGCAGTTGTGGAGGGAGAAGCAGATCTGTTTGAGGCCTCTACATTTACACTATGTGGTGCTGAGAGTTTTACTTTCAGCTGTAGCCCAATCTATGGACATCTCCACGAAACACGTTTCAAAGCTACTGAAAACTCCCCCTTAGCTAGTACACTTATATTCCCACTAGTCATGAGGCATGTGCATTTTGACAAAGCCAGAGGAAAGCTTCTGGTTTATTTTCCTCTGAAGTAACTTTAGTTAACTTTAGTACCAGCACTGCTGAGCAAAATAGTGAGTGGAAAGTAAGACTGTTTAGAATTTTGTTTTGTAATCAAAAAATACTTCTGATGCAGAGAGTATGTCATCCGATTTTATCTGAATACTGGTGGAGGGCACCAGTGACTGGTTAGTCGATCCATGGCTGAAACATTATGAGAAATACAATCAGTATTTTTTTCAGAAGTAGTACAACTAAGACTTTAACAGTTTGGGCTTTGTGAAAAGATTTAAAAATGCCTTCAATTAGTTTTAAATGCACTCGGTGATTCTTTTCATCATATGAGCTAGAATGTAACTGTGATGCTGTTTTATTTTTAAATGGGAAATCATTTTGTTTTGAAGCTATTAGAAAAGTCAATAAACAAGTTAAGGAAGAGCCATGAAACCGTGGAACATCAAGAAAACATGTTATGGTGGAGATTTGTTTACATGAAACCTTGATCACTTACATCAAAGACAAGCAAAAAGTTACAGATGAAGAAAGAATGAAATAGAACACTGGACATTCCCAGAGCAAATATATTTTCTTAGTATATACTGCTTGAAAGATACTTCCATGTCTTTATATTTCCCATTTCACTTGTTAGAGTTTTATTAGCACTATCTTGTGATATTTCAAACACAGAAAAACCCTCCAAAAGATATGAAATCTTACAGGAGAGCTTTCTAATGTAAAACACCAAAACAGTTGAAATTGTTATTTAGGTAACTGGAGAAAGGGTGACTTTGGCTAATACTGCTTTGGCTGCCGAGAGAATCTCTCCAAAGGGATCTGTGCTTCCAAATCTGATACTGATTACTTGTTCAATTTGGGCCAAATAGATTCATCTGGTTGAAAGGTACAAGTTTCACTTCCTCATTCCTGACACTTTATTTACAGATATTTTTTATAAGTGGTTATGAGCATGAGGCAAAAATCAATATTTTCTGTAATTATAGTCAAATATTGACTTCACTTTGAACAGCAAGACTTTAATTTTTGTGTAGTGTGACTACGTCCAGCAGTCTGCTGTTTCTTATAGTATGCGACCACTGAGAAAATTTGTAGTCTTACATGACAACAATATTGTAAAGAAACTGAAATTAAATATCATTATGATTGTTTTGGCAAGACTACATCTCAAGTAGAAATTATCTTTTAAGTGTCACTCCCAGTTGCAATGCTGATATAACTATTTCTTAGTAAGACTCCCTAAATGGAGTATACAATTAAGATAACTGAATCTGATGGCTGTCAAGTTTTCTATATTTTTTTAATTTAAAAAAAGTCTCTGACAAGCAAGTTCACAGCCTGCATAACCTGTCATCAATATTTTTGTGAGCTTAAGTTTCCTTTATATAACGAAACCTTTGAAAGGATATTGAATTAGCTGTTTGAGTGTGGTGCCCTTAGAAACCTCTTGAAGCTTTTCATTTACTTACTGAATAGGAATAGTGATATAATACTGTAATAGAAAGAGAACAGAAATCTTCCTCTTAGAACTGAATTCTATCAGGCTGCATAGCAGTCTCCAAAGAAATATTTGTTTGGACTATTAACAGCTCACAAACCATCAAAGAAAAATATTCTTAGACAATATCTTGCATTGCTGTTGGGCTGGACCAGCACCGTAGTACTACTAGGAAAAATCTCTCTTACTTCTTTTGGTCTAGAAGAGAAACAGAGGTATATCAGGATCCTAGGAACAATTTCCTCAGCATAAATATCTAGTTCTGTAAGCAGTGTTATTAATGAAACCTGCTATCCCTATCCCCTTTTATGAGAAGATTGATTGAAAGTTCAGACTGATTTTGTTATAGTTTTCTCTTTGTACACTCTTTGGTCTCTGACAAGACAGAAGTTGATACTATTGCTTTTACATCTTAGAATGCACCTTGAAAAGCCACTGTCAAAACCTACCTCTGAAACATCCTGCAGTTAGTCTCATTTAATCTCCTGTTAAATGAACTCCTGTTAATTTCATTGCAGAAACATAACTCCTGATTCCTATTTCTGTGTAAGGGTAAGGCTCAAAAGCTGTTAGACACATTTTATTAAACTCATATCCATAGACAGCAAGGCTAAGAATGAACGCATCTTTTCACAAAGCATTAGAAATGACAGTAGAAATGGTATCTTTCTGTTGATATGCATACTGTATGCAATCAGATGGGAATACTGAAACAGTAAAGGAGAAGAAAGCAAAACCCAAAACAGCTATAGTTAAAGCGACCTAAGTTTGCCTGCATACTGAACTATTTTAGGTATGGGTCAAGCTGCTGTTAGAGAAATATTTCTATTTTTGAACAACATTGATTTCTTTAATATTGCATATTCAATTATATTCATATGTTATTGCTATACTTGCAACCTTATTTCATCCAGGGAGTCTCAGATTTTGCTATACACAGATAACCTTTGAGATATCTTGATTTCAGCCAGATGTATTGGCCTTGCACAGATACCTAATGAAATGGGCAAACTGACTTCTGGAAATAAAAGCAATAAGGACACTTTGCTGTTCATTTATCTTTTTGTAGTCACATGAGATTGAAGAATTGCTTGCTGTAACATTTCTGTGTAAGCACAAATATGTCTGTAAGTGACTTTGCACTTATCTTTTGCAAGACACATCGACAAGTAAGGAATAGTTTTTTAGAGATTCAGCGTATGCAGGATCCCTCGCCCCTGCCAGCTGCATTTGAAAAATTATAAAATACAGTTTCTGAGTCACTACCGTGTAAAATACTACTGTTACTTGCTGTAAAAAGCAGTAGGTTGTAAAATGTTTCCATCAGTAATTGAATCTAATTTTACTTCGTAGTACATGAGTCTTTACAGTACTTCCTGAATAAATTCTCTGAGTGAGTTCATTGGAAGAAGCAAACAACATTGCCCAGCAGGGTAATTAGGAGGAGACTGAAGGGGTCCATAAGGTTGCATAAATTTTATTCTTATCATGTTGCCAATTTTAGGGCTGCTGCTAAAGCAGTCCAGATGGTTTTCTTGCTTTCAGTTATTCTAAAGGGCCTAAAAGCAGCAAGTCTAAACTGTGCTGTGTTGTCCCATATCTGGAAACAGGAATGAATGGGAAAAAAGGATCATCACATGAAATTTCTCCCCAAAACTTTTCTTATTTTGAAACATGTTTCTTAGCGTACTTCTAATCAGATTTTTTCAACATGAGTGCAAAAGGACTGCAGTGTACAGGAGAGTCTGTCTCATAGTAGTTGTTCTAGTGCACTTAGTGTGATATTTCACAAAAATGACAAATTTTACAGCACCACTTGATAATGATGTCATTTATCTGACTCCAAATACTGGTTGGTTTGCATGGTGTTTGTACTGGCTAGATGTAAGCCCAGCATGTGGCGAATTGTAAGAGAAAGATTAAGATAGTGTGAATGGAAAACGAAGGGGAAGGTTTTGGTGCAGGAGGAAACAGAAGGGACACAGCAGGGACAGGAGTCTCAGCGCTGCCTGCATCACTGGCAACCATGTTAGTATCAAGATCCCAGCTTGTCTACCTGCAGTTTCACAGTACAGATGAGAAAGATTAGAGAACAAATCCTGATGATTCACAGACTTAGGACACAGTGGAGACAAAAGTCTCCTAAGAGGGTCCAAAAAAGGCATACTTGAAACCTATATAAGGTTGCCAGCCTAAGAATAGTGTGGGGAGGTGAGAAGGACTTGTCAGCTAGTTACTCTTGTCCTCCAAGGCATTGCAGAGGACCTAAGAGCTGAACACAGGGGTTGCAGAACCCTATGGCTAGATGCACACTTGAACACCCGCCCCTGCTCTAGTGTGCGACAGCTGGACAGACCTATGAATGCCACATTTTTCGAGTGCTCGTGACGGTGAGACTGAGATAAAGCAATGATCAAAATCTGTTTTATTTAAGTTTTTGTTTCCAATAAAAGTATCTACCCCTTCCATAAGTTCCCACATTGGTACTGACTACACTGCTGATCTAACATTGGAGCAGCATGTACCATGAGCACACTTCCTTACTTTACCTGTATTCATCTCTTTTTTTGAGATGATATGTAACTATGACCAGAAACTCATTACAGAAACAATTATGGTCATGTTTCTGTTCATGTAGTCTAGACCTAAGGCATTAGAAGTAAAGTTGTGGATGCTGTATCTGCAACCATAATGGGATAAGGTTTAGCTTCAAAACCTTATTGGGAAAAAAAAAAACATGAGAAAATCTGTTTCATCTGTAACACTTTCACACAAATTGTGTGTATACAACCAGTTTTATTTTAAAAAAGGTTAAATGAGACTAACTGAATGAATGTATTTTCATAAGTTACTTAGTTTACGTCAATTTCTTTTACATTGATTTTTTACATTCTTTTCTATCCATATACAAAAACAATGGCATATCTGAATTCTTTCCAGTAAAATTTAATAATTATCTAGACTTTAATAGGCATTGTGGTTTTCCACAATCAAGTTAAGCTAAACTTATCAATCACCTACAAAGTAATTCCTTATTTTTTGAAAACAAACAGACAATCTATTACTTGTTTTTTATAATTGATTTAAACTATCATGGACCAGCATTTTCTAGATATTCTGGAAATCCTCCCTCCAACTGTTTGTAAACGTCCATCCCTCAGTTCAAAACCATGATTGTTATCTTTTGGCTTTGAATGAAGCATTCAGGAAGTGTTTATTGTTCATGTTAATCCATGCTGTAGCTGACTTTGCTGTTTCTGTCATCAAACCCTGTTAACAAATAATGCTATTGTCTGAAAAAAATAAAGAAAAGATAAAGCATCTCTTGTTATTTCATGTTGCTCTGTAATAAATAGCAATAAAGTCATTATACCATGCAAAGCTATGAATCAGTTTAACAAGCAAGTTCTGTTGAAATTGCTGATTATGTTTGTTGTAAGGGCATTCGTCATCTGTTTTTTCTGTAAACAAGTGTATAACTCCAGTTACTGTGCCTGTAGACTTCCATGCCTTCACATTTGTTTCATTGTCATTTTCCTGAAACAAAAAGAGGATTTTCAGTTTTGCTATGTCTCAAACAGAAAAAAACATGGAAATTTCTTTATCATTATATTTTATAAAGTGGTGAGATTCAGGATGGTGGATAGTATGACATCAACTTTCAGTAGTTTCAGATACAAAACTCAGGTTGGAGAGAATGCAAAGATGTAGCAGCATGGAAGAGAAAAGTTAGAGATTCAGATTTTTCTATAAGCCCTCTGAGTATTCTGATTTTCTCTGCACAGACAGAAGCATGGTAAAGCCTACTGTTAAATTCGTTTGTCCTGTTTTCCTTACTGTGTCCTTTCACTGTGTTTCCTTCTCTCTACAGTGAACATATGGTCTTCCTGTGGTTCCTTGGCAGTGCACAACATAGGATTGCAACATACAATGTTTGATTCTGTAAGGTCAAATTCTATACCCAAATTCTAATTCCACTCTCTAATTTTTGCAGTGGCTCTTCCAGATGTCTGCAGTGTTATTGTGTACACAAAACAATATCACAGGCACTCTGTTTGTAGGAGCAAAGCGACTGTACATCACATCACAATATATCTAATGCTCACTGCTTTTTCTCAAACTGTATGCCCGTGATTGCTCTCTCCATTTCAGTGCTAAGAATTCAGCAATAAACATAAATGTGTGTTACATACAAACTTATAATGTTATGTATAAAAAACATATTTATGAATATTTTCTTAGTTTTGCTGAAACAGGAGTGGCTCTCTATATCCATTCATACTGAAAGCCCAGAAGATTTGCAGCTCTTTCAGTTTAAAATTTCCTCTTCCTTTCCTTGGAACATTTCAAACTGTGAGTGTTCAACTGGTAAAACGGCAAGGAGGACAACAGATTGCTTCCTGAAAGCTGCATGCACAAGTCAGTGTTCTTACTCTGAGTGTGCTCCATCCCAGTTATGTTAACAGACTGTTCATGCACTTCTTGGCCATCACAAATAGGGGAAGTAAGTGTGTGAGCTCTATCTGTGCAGTGACACCTCCAGCCTCCTGCTGACGTACTGTGTTAACTTATGGGATTTATATTGTAATTCTGAGTCCTTGGAACTGCTGTCAAGTCTCCAGCTTATCCATGCAAGATAGGAGTCCCTAATTAATAGCAATGCAGGCTACTGGCTTTCCTAAGTTTATTATATATCCTGTGAAGTTTTCTGTTTATACAGTGGATTTTCAAGATAAAAATCATTGACTAGTACTCATGCATGCAAAGTATTTATATCTGGACTAGACTGATACTTGAATAATAATTGAATTTTGTTCTTCTTGGTGCTTACAAAGTGTACAAAAGCGTTGCACATAGGGAAATTAAAGAGAATGAAAACGGGATGGGAGCTTCAGGATAACAAGGCAGCACTTTAGCATAACATAATGTAATTCCAAAGCCTTTGCTTAAAAAATGCTGGATTTTATGGGATTTATAGCAGAGTAGTTCTTAAAGACAGATTTGAAGAAAGCTGAGCATACATAATGATTTAAAAACTTCAGCATAAGTACTCTTAACACCTTTGTTGAAGGCTAACCTCTTAGCCACAGCATAAGAGGAGCATATTGCTATTTTAGTACTTCTATAAACAGTGCATATCAACGTATTTTTTTAATGGTTTATAAATCTACTCCAATTAATTATATAAGTTTTGACATGTTTTTCTTCCTGAAAACATGACACTGTAAAAAAAAACCAGGCCAGTTTTGACACTTGCTGTTACCAGCCCCATCAGGGAGAGTATTAAAAGAAACTGACATCAGTCTGATGAGACAACAATTTTCAGACACTGAAAAGTACTGAGATTTTCATGAATCAAAGCAGATATTCTCTGAGTTTGGAGTATGATTCTTGTTTTCATTGATTAACTGGTTTTGCTGACTTTAACAATCGAATTACAATTACAGAAAATCTATATTACTGTATCTATATCATCTATATCTATATCTATATCTGTATATCTTATTCTTTTTCAGATACAGGAGATATTTTTGTAGTATTGGCACCTCTAACTATAGAGAAGGACATAGTGCTTACTAGACTAACACAATCCAGTTATGTTAACCCGCACATCTGTGATATGAAGGCTGTGTTTGCAAAAGCTAACAGGAAGTGCTACTCAGCAAGGCTAATGAGGGTGACCCACTTGCTTTAATAACATGACTGTAATATTTTTCGTAGTAGAGGTAGCTTGTACAGGTAATGCTATATATCACTGCACTGGATCATGCAGACATAGCCCTTGAAAGTGCTACAGTCTTGATTACACAGAAGACTCACAGAGAGAAAAATTCTGAATGACATGCTATCTGGTTTCCTTTTACCATCCCAGGCAGCAGCAGAATGTGTTTTTTTAATCTGCTTCCCCTTATTGCTTCAGTTTTGGTCGCTTAAATTTTTACTGTCTTGGGCAGGGATGATAGATGTTATGGTTCTGCAAAATGGAATCACATAGGCTGACTTTGCTTAAGAATCTGCAGGAGTTTGAGCACAATCCCGCAAGGACCAGTGAGAGTGCTCAGGGGCTCACTTGTGAGCACACTGCCTGACGTACCTGCAGAGCCAACCGTGGCTGCTCCGAAGAGAACTGTGCTGAGTGGTGTGGACATGTTGTCCTGGGCTGGCAGACCAGTGCGCAGCGCTTTTGTGCTGTGCTCTGCCCTCTGATGTAGGCATCCTCTGTGTGCCTCGTGCAGCAATACAGCTCTGAACACAGTGTCACTACTTTGATAATAATGCATGTAGTTATTATTCTTTGCCATTATGACTATGTTACACTTTTTTTATTTCTCTTTGATGGGAAAGAAAGCAGATGTGCTTGGGAGACTCCATAAACTAGACAAGGCATTTAAAAAGAGGAAAGCACAAATGAAATAGAAGACCAGATGAAAGAATGCAGGGGAGTGGGAATTCAGATTTTCAGAGCTTAACATCTAGTTTCAGATCAGGCTACTGTTTGTAACCATGTTCCTTCCTGCACTATTAAACACTCAAGAGTAACATCATATTTTCAGTCTATTCTGCAGAGGTTTGAGTTATGCAGCATCTGAAGTCAGGCGATCAAATTCAGTGCCCTGCTGTAGAAAGCATTCCAAAGCTCCAGTCATTTGTTCTACTAAGGAAGTTTTAAATACATTTGAAAAAAAATCTGCCACAACTTTGTGAAATGTCAGCACATAGAGAAGCTGACAGCTATAAGTCAATCATCTGGGGAACACTCACTGATAACTTTCCCTTGCTTTGATGCTACAGAAATTGGTCCATCTCACAAAATGAATTGTTGTCACTTGAATTATTTAGAGTAAATACAGCTAACTAATGTTAGTTGAGTTACTGTAGAGTGCTAGCCCGAGTAAGAGTATCCATGAGGGAACGGGAAGAATAAAGATCTTGTGCAGATGCTTTTTGAAGTGATATACATATGTGTTGGAAAAGGGAAGGAAAAGGAGATAAAATGAAATCTCGTTGTCTTGATTGATCTGCAACCCCTGCAGAGAAACTCATCTTTTCTGTTCCCAAGTAATGTTTTGGGAAGAGATAAGATGGGAGGCAGAAGCAGCTTCACTCTTCATGCTGGTGATTGTGCAATAGGAAAACCATATATTGTACTGTCATCTGACAGAGCTGCCATGTGAAAAGCATGTGTCTTGTAGAGCAATTGTCAGCAATCTATGCATAAAATGACATAAATTCAGGAAAAATAACAGTCTGGCACTGTCCGAATGTGATTATTTTGATTTTGCCCACTTCTCATTTTTATCCCATATAAGTACCCACTATAATTTAATTTGAATTAAAGGATTTTTTTCTTCTGCTTTAATAGAAAGAATTAGGAGGTTAGAGATTGGATGTTAGCTTTTGGGGATCATGGAATCACGCTGAGTTGGAAGGGACCCATCAGGATCATCAAGTCCAACTTCTGTCCCCATGCAGGACACCCCAAGAATCACATCATGTATCTGAGAGTGTTTTCCAGACGCTTCTTGAACTCAGAGAGGCTTGGAGCTACAACCACTTTCCTACTGCAGTACCTAGCCAAGCTTCAAGAGAAAACTTTTTTCCTGATACCTAACCTAAACCTTCCCTGACTCAGCTCCATGCCATTTCCTTGAGTACTGTCACTGATCATGAGAGTGAAGAGATAAGTACTCGCCCTTCTGCTTCCCCTCACAAGCAAATTGCAGACTGCAATAAGGTCTCTCCTCAGTCTTCTTTTCTCCAGGCTGAACAAACCAAGTGACCTGCTCTTCATATGGCTTCCGCTGCAAACCCTTCACCATCTTCATGGCCTTTCTTTGGAAGATCTCTAATAGCTTAATGCCTTTTTTATATTGTGGTGCCCAAAACTGCACACAATATTCAAGGTGAGGCTGCCCCAGTGCAGAGCAGAGTGGGACAATCCCCTCTCTCGACCGGCTGGTGATGCTTTGCCTGATGCCCCCCAGGACACAGTTGGCCCTCCTGGTTGCCAGGGCACTGCTCACTCATATTCAACTTGCTGTCAAACAGGACCCCCAAGCTGTTTCTGTGCCACTATTTTCCAGCATCTCATTCCTCGGTCTGTGTGAATATCTGGGGTTGCCCCATCCAAGATGCAGAATTCAAAACTTTGAACTTCCTGTGGTTGGTGATAGCCAATCTCTCTGATTTGTTGAGGTCTCTCTTAATCAAAGGTCTCTCTTGCTTGTGGGAAGGAGAGATTTTTTTTTCCTTTTTCTTGTTTTTGTGGATTAACTGAGTCAATCAGATGTATGAAGACATAGCATTCAACACAGACGGTGACCATGGAGTAAGGCAAAAAACATGCCAGTTTCAGAAGAAAAACCACAATAGTATAAAACCAGGACATTTTCTCCATCTTCAATATCCCTCTGTATCAGGAAAAGGTGAATGGTTTCTCTTCGCTTTCTGGCTACCCCTGAAAGATACAGGAGGATAGAAAAGGAAGATCAAGAACTTGACAAACTGTGTACACTTCAGTGTCTGGTAAAACCCATAAGGTATAATTATCAAGTAGTTGAACAGCACGGCATGCCTGGTTCTTGTGGTCCTGATTGTCCTGGCTGGGGACCTGTCCAGACCATGCTGCAGCTTCCTTGAGGATCCTTTCTAGACCTGTGGTGACATGAGGGTGAGGAGGGGGGAGGGAGGTGGTGGTTTCTGGGGCCAGGTGAAAGGAGCTGAAAAGCATTCTAGATATAGATGCTTTAGACCTAGGGTTTGATGGTATGAAGGCACAAGTCCAGATAGGTGGAAATGTGCGGTGTGGTGACACAGAAAGATGTAGTATGCCAGACACAAGAGAAAAAATCTCCCAAGTAAGTTAGCAGACATGCCAGGTTCCAGTAAGTACATGTTTCCTGAGACAGAATTTCTAAAATGATCAATGCATCATACACATTTATATCATTTGGATTCACCTTCAGAAGATACAGTTTTATTAGGTGTTTTAACTGTGTGTGTGTTTGTCTGCCCTGGGTACCAGTGTCAAACAGGCTGTGGCACTGACTGTCCAGGCTTACTGGGAGATGTAGCTCTAGGCTCCCTGCTGTAGGACTGGACCAGGGCAATTTACAGCTCCCTGGAAGCTACCATAAACTGTTTCTCATCAGTCAGAGCACTGAATGGGCTGTACACCAAATATTCATCCCATAGTGGTCTCTAAGTTACTTTTTCTTACCTTCTTTTTATTTTTTTATCTTGGTATTTAGTGACAGATGTTTATTGTGATTCCTCTATTGTGATTCTCTTCAGTGATTATTTTGTTAGCTTTCCTGAATAGAACAGCAGGAAGAAACACATATTTAATTACATGACTGTGCGCTGGTTTGGGCCGGATGTAGAGTTAATTTTCTTTCCTATAGCTGGTATGGAATGTCTTTTTGATTTGTGCTGGAAACACTGTTAATAATGCGGGGATGTTTTCGTTATTGCTGAGCAGTGATTACACAGAATCAAGGATTTTTCAGTTCTTCTACTACCCTGACAGCAAGGTAGCTGGGGATGCACAAGAAGTTGGGAGGGGGCACAGCTGGGACAGCTGACCCCAACTGATTATAGGGAGCTGAGGGAAATTTTCTTTTGCATCTGTTCTGTTATCAAAAATCTAATCTTGAAGCAAAATGTCAAACAGTCTCTACAGTTGCTAATGAATAACTAGTGATTGTACGTATGTGTTTTCATTTCACTAAAGGGAAGGTTTTTCATTTTTAATTATTACAACTTATCCATTCTGCTTTAAGGGTTATTTTAAAAAGCAGTGCATAGTGATGCAAAAAAAAAAAAGCTCTATGTATTAAGAAAAGGTTGCATGTAATCATTAAAAAAATGTCTCTGTGTGAAACAGATCTGTCCTGTAGCAACAAAATCCAGTTTTTTTAAAGCTTAGACAGAAGCATATCTAACAAAACTCCCAAATAAATCAATTTGAAAACTGAATTATTAATAGATGCTTTTTACAGCTTTTATTTTATGTTAAGGGGATTTGTCTTTTAGATTTAGTATCACCTTATTCAGCAATTTGAAAAACCTATCTGTAAATTCATACCTTCAACCAGCCTATTCTGTGTGGCTTGTGCACAGAAGCACTTGTTCCGCAGCAGCACGAAGCTCTGAAAACAAGTGTTGCATGACCAGAATGCGTTGGAAGGAAGCTGGTCTCTTTGTTGCGCTAGATATATTGGTGGGTAAGAGATAAAACATCCCAAGTGTGATTGTAGTAGAGGCACTTTTTTAAGTTACACTTTATCTGCAGTGCGCTTCCATGAGTAAACAAGTGTCTATCTACAAAAGCTCAGCTCTTGTGA
This sequence comes from Cephalopterus ornatus, assembly GCA_013396775.1. NCBI lineage: Eukaryota > Metazoa > Chordata > Aves > Passeriformes > Cotingidae > Cephalopterus > Cephalopterus ornatus. The sequence continues at coordinate 81,364 of VZRE01013221.1, forward strand.
TTTGCTGTGCTTTGTACAGCATAAGTCCATCTTAGATATATGTAAATTAAAGTAATACAATTTGATAAATGCACATTCACACGTCCTGGTCCTGCCTCTTATATTATTCAAATCACCAGTATTTTGAAGTGCAGATGCATTAGGTTGAAATGTATATCATTTTCCTAATGTTACATTTTGAAGGTTATAACAATAAATGTGTCTATTTTATATGAGGGTGGAATAGAAATAAGCTCAATTTCTTTAAGGAAATGCAAATCTGTCATACCCTGATCAAAGATCCAGCTTCTTAACAGTTTAACACTATGTCTCCAATTGAGTAAAATTACTTTCAAAGATACTGTTAAATACAACTATTTATTTTCAGATTCACCATTGAGCAGTATTTCATAAAGTTGAAAGGATTCAATAATAACATTAGAAGATTAATTTTTCTTTCTGGATGAAGGTTGAGATAACTGTAATAGTATTTATACAGAATCTATATGTTTATATTAATATTTCAACAATAATGTATACATATAGAATATAAATATGTAAATATAAAGTCTACAGAAATTTCAGTTTGAGATATATCTAATTATTCTTTTTTAACAGAAAATACTGCATGGGGGAAATGTTAAAATGTATTTGATAAATGAATGTGGCTTTGTTTTTTGTAATAGAACAGATCAATTTTTTTCAGTATTACACCTGCTTATGTTGGTGTCATTGCAGCCACAATAATTAAACAATGCACATGAGTTTGACAGTGGTTAAGATTCAGTGGCAGAGCCCATTGCCTACACTGCTGGCTAACAATAACTTACTGTTTCTTTGCATTGTCCACCACTGCATCCATCTGCTTGGTTGACATTTGCTATTCAAATTCTTGTTCAGGGTGTTTATGACACAATTCACACTAGTATTGAGGAACATCTCTCGTAGAGTTTCAATGCCTGACAGAAGTGTGTAGGATACTCACAGAGTCCAAGCAGCCTATCACTTAGAGAATGTTATTCAAATATCCCATTCTGAGGGAAAAGCTCTTTATTTTCAATCTTGCTGAAGGTAAAGAGGATTAGTAACCAGTAGTTACTTAGAAAACATAAAATGAAAACACCAGAATATTATAATGTTACATATTATTAGATAAATAAACATTGTCCCAGACTTGAGGACTTTATATTTAACTAACATGCACTCTTGCCTAAAGCACAGAACAAAAACAATCTAGTTGTAAAAGTCTTTCTATGTGAGAAAGAATTTTATTTTTACTGTCTTCTATAATTTCTTTTGGTTTTGTCTTTTGTGTTTCAGTTTAGTGACCTGTATGTGTTATAAGTACGTAGAGAAGAAGGAAGAAACTGGTTTATTCTTTCAATTATCAAGTTATTTTATGTTTGCAACATAAAAACACATGAATTAAAAACTTCAATGCTAAAAAACACACAAAACCCCCAACACCATGGTTGTGCTTTTTTATCTGCACTCATATGGCTTTTTTAACTACTGGAATTCCTATGCACAAAAGCTATAAGATGTGGTGGCTTCAAAGTGTATACACTGACCAGAACTAGTAGCTCAGTTCCCTTAACACAAAGGAGAGGGAGTTAACACTTAGGAATGGGTTCCCTAAAAACCAAATCAGCAGATTCATGATACCAAAGAAAGTTGCATGGGGGATGCCTGAGGGAATGTATGCCTGAAACCCACCTTCCAAAGCTCTTCTCTGCAACATCGTAGGAGAGTGGCTTGTCTCAACATGAACAGCTGTTTTTTGCGGAGGCAAAAGCTGCCTTTCAGGAATCTTACTTGCATTCAGGATTCTATTTTTCCCGTTAAAATATGCTGATTTACTGCTGTTTAATATTTAAGATATGTGACGCTGTGCTCCTCTGTAAAGAGTGGTATAAAGCTTAGGTAAGACTGAAATTAGAAAATATACATGATATAATGCATTTCCTACTTCACAACCCTGGTATTTGTCTTATTTTATTCTGTTAAAACATAATTGGAGAGAAAGGTCTGTGTTATGCATAAAATGTTTGATGTTAAGATCCAAAAAGTTGGATTGGTGGCTTCAGTGGTTTCCTCAGCAAGATAATTAAGCTCTTTTCTCTGGCTTTCCAAGTTGTGAAAAGAGAAAGTCAATTCCTGTTGCATTGTTTTCTACACAACTTTGGAGAGCAAGAAGAAAATAAATAAGAAAATATTTTGTTATTCTCTTATGAGAAAACTTCCGAGAAGGAAAGAGTTCCAGATTTTGGGGCATGTTCCTAGAAAGAAGCTACATAAAATTAATAGATCAGTTGGCTAAAATATACAGTGTGGGAGGCTAATACCTTACCTATTGGATTACATATTCCTACTCCACCTCAGTCTTAATGGATTAAATCTGAAATTTTTATTATACTGTTATCATGAAACAGGCAAGTATGATTTCTCCATCTAAAGAAACCTAATAAACCTGAATGGTCAATAAGGCCGATGGAAGCAAATTTCTTTGTTGCTTCCTGTAGTAGAAGTGATGCATTTTTCTGCTGTGCAATTTCAACAGTTTTTTTCAATATTTTTAAATCTGGGGCTCACCTGGATCCTAAAGAAGACTTAAATGGCTAAAATTTCAACAGACATTATTTATTTGCCTATGTAATCTGATAGAGGTGTATTGATGGCATTACATACCAAAAATATTAGAATATTTAGGAGGTTACTGATGGATCTAGATGGAAACCTCACAGTTTGGGTTTTAAGGAGGATTCAGTTGTAAGGTAAAAAAATAATCTCTGTTTATCTGCATGATCAGAAAGCTGATGGTCAATCTATCCCCATAGACATGTGAATCTAGAACAACAGCCCTCTGGAGCTTGCCAGACAAACTATTCTGTTTTAGTAGCATGCTTGGAGTGAGAAGCCAAAGTAAACAGAGACATCTGTCTCTTGGTAACCGAGCCAGACAGAATGACACTCCCTGTTCAACCAAAAACGTTGTTACAGTTTGTACTGTACCAGAGTAAACCAGCAGCTCCCTAAAAAAACTTTTGTGAAACAGTAGATTTAAGAATTCCCTCTAGCTTTAAGCTCACACTTGGAGTGGGAGTTACTTGTTAAAACCTAAGGCACAACTTTCGTGTATCAGACAGTTACCACCCAGCCTTGAAAAGTTATTTAATCGTTCACTTCATTATTTTCACTTATACTGGATGCAAAACCAGTTCCTTTAATAGATTGTATTGAATTCAGCCTGGCAATACTATTGTTTCTGTACAAAGAAACCAGCAATAATATGTGTGCCTTTCTGGGAAAAATTAGAGATAGAAATTACAGCAATATTTCTATAAAAATAATATTTTTTCACACTCACTGTAGTCAGTTTATCTCACCATGAAAGCATTTTTTCAGAAGGACAAGTAAATGAAATTAGTTTTAAAGTACAAGAGTTCTTACTCTAGCAGAAAACACAATGCTGAATTAGAGTTCTTATTTTACATGTTTGTCTGGCTAATGTTTTCTAAATAATTAAAGAGTAATCTTAACATTGTTTCTGAAAATGAATATTAATGATCAACATTTCAATATTAGACTTTTTTATATGTGTTGTTTTCCTTATTGGAGTTCTAGATATACAAACTTTATTTGCTACTGGCTGCTATTCTCCTGCTTAAAAGTTTTTCAAAGAACAATATTGTGCAATTGGACAGCTATGAAATGTACCACAAAAAGTCCATAGACTGTTAAAACTATGAACCATTTTTCATCCAGTAGCAAATGTTTTACAGTTGAGAATAATTGCACATGTATAGAATAAGAGAAACTACTTTCAACAAATACTTACATGATGAATTTAAACATGCTTGATTAATCTGACAAAGACATCAAAACTTTATGGATCTGCAGTCTGTTAAATATAAGAACATCTCTTTGAGGGTACTTGCTGCATATCTATGAACACTATTATCATGATACTCAAAGTGAGAATAAACCCAGAAAATCAGAACATTTTACAACAGATGAATTACTTCTGTGCATCTCAACCAGCTGTGGGCTCAATTTTTCCTTGACCTGAGCTTTGCCAAGTATATTAAAAGACATCTGAGTGAAAATAAGTAACAGTAAAAAAAAATAGTGAGTGGAAATCAAAAGTTTGCTTGGTCTCAAATATCTAACTCTTTTAATGCAGATGTGTGCAGCAAGTTCATCAGTAATGCTGAAGGAAGGCTGGGAGCAGAAAAAGCAAAGTAAATGAATGAGGGTAAAAGTAAGCTAACCTGTAAACTCATAATTCTGGAACACCTTCCCCCCACCCCCGACCACCAAAAGCTAAAACAACAAAAAAAAGCTAAAAGAAGATTAACACAGTGCATCCTATGACTGTAGAACACAGAACAGAGTAACAATGTGTTTAATTTCAAGAAAAAACTACATTACAGTTAAATTTTGCAGTCCTATCATGGCATGTGCATTTTAAATATGCAGGAAGTTGAGAGAAAAACTATGGTCTGTGTGTATGACAGAGGGGAGGGAAAGATTACAAAAGCAAATATGTGCATCTGTGGTAGACAACAATGAGAGAAGAGAAAGTAAAAGGACAAATATCACCTGAAGGGTATAAAGAGCAAACAAGTAAAGTCGTATTTTCATTATAACATAAGAATAATTGTGAAATACAGGGAAATGATAAAATGTGACCTGACAGTTAAGTATCTTATTTTCAAAATAATAACATTTAAATGGGATAAAGTTCTTTTCAAACTAAAGTTATGTTAATGATTATTACAATCCAGAAGTAAAATCTCGGCTCCCCTAAAACCACTGGCATAGAGCCTATTTACTTGACTGGTATCATTTACTCAAATTTTTCACCAACAGTAGAGTGTTCTAGAGGTAGATCTTGCTTTCTGTAATTGGGCTCTGTGCTACAGATACTTGTAATTGCTGTGTCTATAAAAGATGCTAATAAAATTCTGGGTTTCGCCAAGATAAGCCTAATGAAGTCGATGAAATGACTCTGAATGTATATTCATGAAAATTACACTAAGACTTAATCCTTAGTTGCCGCTTCTCTTGTGTCCGCTTCAGAAAATTCTGTAGAAGGCCAAACGGTGCCTTATAACTGAGAAAACCATAAAATCTAAGAGTTTCCTGGAGCAGTAAGTTCGCAGTCAACATTTTTATGGGAGGCATCCAACATATGGATAACAGCACGGGGCTTCCAGCAACAGCTTTGAGCAAGACTCATTATGCTGGGTTAATGCTCACTTGCTAACAAGTATACACTTCCCATAGAAGACATTTTCCTGCCCTGGTACATCACAGATTGTTTATGACTATAATTAGTGGGAAATTATGTTCACTACCTGATTATTGTTCTCTTTCATATTTACACTTTGATCATATTTCATCCTACCTAGTATTGGTGAGGGACACTGTGCCTAGAGAATGCTTCTTTCCTCTGGTATTCTGCTGTTTTATTAATATGAATCTAAAAATCTCACTCTGTGTTTATGTGAAAGCAAGAAACCCACAGAACAAAATCAGTGTTACTGCAAAGCCCTGAAGTCGTAGTGCAGACTCTGGTATGAAGAAATCAGAGCAAGATTTCTATTGCAAGGCCGTAAGGTCTGTAATGCCAACAAACATTGTGATTTGCCATGCTGCTTGCCAAGAGCTTTAAATGAACTTAGAAAAGCCTCTCAGGTTGAGTCTACACTCAAGACAATAAAAAAAATCATCTGGATCAGTATGCTTTTGAGAGTAGTACCCGAATCTCCCTGTTTATCAATTTATTTTATTCAAATTAGTTCAGATTTATATCCACTACACTGTTGTCACAGTCTTGTCTTAAATACAGAATCGTCTTAAATACACTTGTGTTAAATAGAGAATTTTTTTGGTCTTTTTCCATGTGAATGGAAGCCTTTGTTATTCACTGTCCATCATTCAGTGAATAAAAGGTGGACAAAAGAAAACATACAGTAGGTTGAAGAAAGGTGTCTTGCTAACCTCTGCAACAGCTTGAATCTGTGAGATGCTAACAAACTACAAGCCATAATGTGCCATAGCCTGAAGGAAACGAAAAGGCATCCTGTGCTGCACTCATCTCAGGGCTAGGCAATATTTAATTCAGTCAATATAATTACATTCTTCCTAGAGTCTGTTATGAGAAATGAGAAGTGGCTTTGTAAAAAAGGGCAAAATGATACTTAGAGAATAATTTTTTTTTTTTAAGTTTTGTAAGATTATTTTTATACCCTAAAATGCAAAATTATATTCACTATTCTATTGGAGGGGGCTATAGGGGTGGCTTCTCTGAGAAGCTGCTAAAAGCTTCCCCAATGTGTGACAGAACCAATGCCAACCAGCTCCAAGACAGATCCATCACTTGGCCAAGGCCAAGCCAATCAGCGATGATAGCAATGACTATGTGATAACATACTTAAGAGGAAAAAAAAGTCATTGCTCAGATGTAATTGCGGCCACGGAAGAGTGGAGTGAGCATATGTGAGTGAAACAGCTCTGCAGACACCAAGGTCAGCACAAAAGGAGGGGGAGGAAGTGCTCAAGGGGTCACAGGCAGAGATTTCCCTGCAGCTGTGGTGAAGACCATGGTGAGGAAGGCAATATCCCTGCGGCCCATGGAGGTCCTCAGGGGAGAAAATACCCACCTACAGGAGGAGGCTTACATCAGAGCAGGTGGATGGCAAAAGGAGGGTGTGACCCCATGGGAAGCCCCTGCTGGACAGGCTCCCAGCAGGGACCTGTGAACACATGCAGAGAGAAGCCCATATTAAAACAAATTTGCTGGCAGGACTTGTAATCCCATGGGGGACCCACAGTGCAGCAGTTTATGAAGAACTGCAGCCCATGGGAAGGACTCACATTGGAGAAGTTTGTGGAGGACTGATTCCCATGGGAAAGACCACACACTGGAGCGAGGGAAGGAGCGTTCTCCCTAAGGAGGAAGCAGTAGTAGAAGTGTGTGTTGAACTGACTGTACCCTCCATTCCCCACCTCCCTGTGCCTCTGTGAGGGGAAGAGGTAAAAAATCATGAATAAAGTTAAGTCCAGGAAGGAGGCAGGGGTGGGAGGAAGGTGTTTCTATGATTTGTTTTACTTCTCGTTATCCTCTTCTGGTTTTAATTGGTAATAAATCCTGCTAATTTTCCTGTGTTGAGTCTGTTTTGCCCATGACGGTAATCAGTGAGTGATCTCTCTCTGTCATTACCTCAGCTCATGAACCTTGTTGAGAAATACATTTGGTGCAAGTAGCTCTGTTTGCAAGCTACAGTTTGAGATGAAGATTAAGATGCAGATTGAACTCTGAATGGAAGCCTAAGACAAGTAGCCATGAACTGCCCACCCTTTGGTTAACAAATGGCACAAAGATGGGTGGTGCCAGCCAGGTGAGTGGACACTGGGAGACACAGCAGGAGCCCTAAACTGACAATCTTTCTGAATAACAAAAGGCACGAAGACCAGTGGCACCAGCCAGGTGGATGGACATTGAGATACACAGCAGGTGCAAAGGACTCAGGAGGAAGAGAGGCTTGTGCTCAGGTAGACTGTGAGGGTATAAAAGCCCAGGGGACCTGGTTAGGGATCCATCCTTGGAGGCACCAGCTCTGACTGTTTCTGTGTTACTTCACCATAAATAAATTGCTTTGTGGAATGAGACATCTGAGACTCTGCTACAGGAAACCTGGGGTTGAACTGGTAAGGAAACCTGGTCTGACTGTGTGTGCATAGGGTGTGTGGGTAAAGTGAGGCACCCACCTGCTTGCTGGAGCTGCCCACTGGGAAGGGACTTCAGTCCCAGCAGATAAAGTCTCTGGTGTTGGGACTGAGATGGTCAGAGAGTCTTGTGAATGGTCAGATTGGGAAGTTTCATTTACAACCTTTTGTTATATTTTCTCTTCCCTGTCTGCTTGAGGGGAGGAATGACAAAGCAGCTTTGGTGATCTCCTGTTGTCCAGTAAGGGTTAAACCACCACAACTATTCTATATCCTTGAATGTTGAAACAGATATTTTTTAAAGCAGAGGAGATGGCAAACAATGCACAGGAACACAAGGCTGTGAAGCACGGTGCTTAGTAATATTTACTTATAACTGTAGTGGCAATTCTGCTCCTTTCCGTTAGTGCTATTGCAGTGTTGCAAAGAGGAATTACTCTCAATTTACTTAACTGTGGTACTGTAATTGGAAATATATCAACTCCATGAGTCAGATAAAGGAACTTTATGATAATTCTTCTGTATGTTTCAAAACAGGTTTTGATAATACACAACAAAATAAAACAAATAACTAATTTTCTTCAAACCTCTTTCCTAGTTTTAAAACAAGGGACAAAGCCAAATCAAAGACAAGCTGCTTTATGTCTGTAAAGAGACAAAGGTGATTGGTTAATCAGATGTTATAAATTAATCACCAAAGGTATTTGCGCTCAGAAAGTCAGGCCAAGATCTCATCTTTCTTGTTCTTTGCTTCATATTAGACACTAATTAAACACTTTGTTATTATTTATGTGATACTGTTCCCTGCAGAATCCTTCTTCCATATCTTATTACACTAGTCTAACTATTTAGATCACAATACTCTAGGGCTGAGGAATATCACTTGCTTTTTGCAGTGATTCAATAATGAAACATTACTCACTTTTAAATATTTTTAGATGTTGCTTGCTAGATCTCCAAATGACACACTGCTTTCCACAGGAACCTTGCTGTCCATTATCACTGCAAAGTGCAGATTGCTTTCTGCAAAGTAATTCCTACAAAAACTGTCTACCTGTCTGTGGGGCAACTTCAAAGCCAGCCAGAACTCTCCTTTGTTGTCTGGGAAAACAGGGTTGATTTACAAATATAACCCAATTTTTAACACTAAGATATGTCTTGTTTATAGATAAGTTTTTCTGCAAAGATGAAACATTGTGTGAATTTTAAATGTTTAATAAAAACAAAATGGTAAAGAACACATGTCATACTGTTTGGTTTCTTGGTTTATTTAATTGAAATAAAGTTAAAATCGTTTTGTTTACAAGCTGCTCAGTAATACATACTGGTAAAGAAAATAATTAAAAACTGCCAATGGAAAAATAGCCTAAGGCTTCGCCTGCAGTGTTTTTAATTTTAGCTATTGAGTATTAAGAATCAAGAAGAAAAGCAAAAGATAGCTGTTCTTAAAATCCACAATTTTAATGGAAATCTGTCAGTGAAATACTGCAGTACTCTAACTCTGATATCTTAAAGTTCAGTATAACATGCAAATATTAAGGTCTTCTGGCTCATAATGTCTAAAAATTCCAGAGACAATTTGTGTCATTTTTATCAGCTCTTGGCATAAGGTCATATTTCGCTGCCTAGAACTGCCTCAGGTGAGTGGCCTGAGAACTGTGGCACCAGCATTTGCTTTTCTGGTATTCTGGCCTTTTTATGGCAGCTTGAGCTTACAGCCAGAAGGAAAAATGACTTTTTACAGGGAATCAATGACTGTTCTTCCATGAGGGCAATTCTGAAAAGCAAAATCTCATATTATCTCATGCAAATACGTACAGGTCTATCAAGACTCTAAAACTATGCCTATGGTATGATACATTTTATTTTAATGATTTACTTAGGGAAAATGGCAGTAACTAAAGTTTCTCGACACCAGCACATTACTAAACTTTCTATAAAAGTTATCTATTAAACCTTATAATGCACCTTTGAAGATAGTTGCTTTTGAACAGAGAGCACTGACTCCAATTACCTAAATGTCCTGCTTGATATGGTAAATTTTAATCCTTTGATTTGAATTACCCAGAGGATTAGGGAGGTGCATTTCATTAATGCAACTTTTTCAGTCAAGAATTAGGCCAGTTAAAATGGTGATTTCATGTAGGCCACTTCTCCATGTACAAAGTTCTGTCTACTTTTTTCCATTTTTAGATTTTATCATACTCTTTTAGACAATCTTTGCATTCTCTGATGGTGTAATAGTCAAACAGTTAAAGGAATTTTATTAATTCTGAAAGGTTGTATAAGTCTGCCTCAAAAAGAATATTTCTGTGTAATAAAAAGAAATATTTGCTTGTGTTATAAAATGATTTTGGGTTGGCTAAAAAATTGAGCTTTTCAGGTCTCCCACTATGAAGTTATTTCATTTGTTTCACTGTCTTTTGCCTTTCTTTTTCTTTTTTTCTCCTTTACTCTAACTCTCTTTGAGAAAGTCATGTCTCTATAATAGAGAAGTGAAGGATTTCAAATCAATTTCTCTAAATTATCAACTTAAGCAGTTTTAAATTCTTAAGTAATATATGGTTGTTTGAAAGTGATATTTGTTAAAATAAAGGAGTCAATATGTGAGAATTTTAGGTAACTTCTGAAAAGCCAAAATAGAGAAGGCAAACAATGAAAAAAAATATTGACACCTTTTTTCCTCTCTTCCATGTCTCAGTTTCACTTGTTCATCACATGTTACTCTCCATCCCTCCCATTTTCCTTGGTGAGCTGATGAGCAGTGTAGGAGTTTGGGGTTATTAAATACTGGTTTTTTCCTTTCATTTCTTGCTTCTTACTCATTTTACTCCGTTGATCCTTTCTTTTTATTGCTCTCCTGCTTGACATGGGACCTCCAGGTGATGCAGTTGCCCAGTGGCAGTGCAATTTTTTGCCCATGATTGTGTCTCCATCTGTTTCCCCACAATATCCCCTTCCATGTGTTCCTTTTGTGCCTCTCCATGCGTGTCTACTGCCCTTTCTGAAAATTGTTCGAGCTGAACTACCATGTGCTTCTTTGACTGATGGTAGTTTTGGTATGCTATGGGTTGCTCTATCCATGTCAAAGCAGGTTGAATGTAGGACAGAGGAGGAAACAGTCTCCTCCCAAACAGGCCACCTGGAAGCCCACTGCTGCCCAAAGCATGCTAGTTATACCTAATACATTTCACATCTTGCTTCTGCAGAACAGTGTGTGAATGTTTATACATTACAAAGTCTGTTTTTTACATCAACACAGCTTTAGCATGTAAACATTACAGACTCTGCCTTTCTGTCAGGACAATAGGGTTGACACTGTAGGACCATAGGCATATGTTTACAAATACTCTGTTCCTTCTCCTGCGGAAAAAGTTATTCATCTAAGATTACACCCCTTGCCCCTATAAACCCTCAAATAGAAAACATTAAGACAGTCTGAACACCTATCCATTACAATATCCACTACTTTTTTCTACAGGCTAGATTGTTGGGTTTAACAGCATAATAATCTGACATCATATTAAAAAATTCAGACCTTGCTGCAGTCCAACAAGCAGCCCAAAACATTACAGCAGTTTGAATATTCATCCATCACAAAATCAAAACTTTTTCCCTCCACGGGGTTATCATCTCCTTTGCTGGAGCAGCAGGATCCGGCCATTGCTTTTTAAGTCCCTCCATTAGCAGATCCCAGAACCCTCTTGCTTTGCACAGGGGCCCAAGTTCCCTGAGTAAAGTTCTCCTGAGACACCAGCCATAAAGCAGTGGCTCTGGTTTCCCAGCACCTCTATACTCCTTGTGTGAGCATCCCCTTTGGGCAGTGCCTGTAGGCAGCCTACACTTCATTAATTTCACCTGCAGTTAAAGATCACTGCATAAAGCTTTGTATATGAGAATAAATTTTGTAAGCTTCATATCATACTGTCTCTGAAAATGCTGTGTTTGGAATTATTTTCATTTCTGTTTCCTATCACAAACTAGGAGAGAGGAAAGGGGAGGAATTAGTTAAAAGACAAAAAGCTTCAAATCCCAGGCTCCAGTTAAAGAGAAGCATGTTAATGACATATTACTGCTTTTAATTAGCACTTTTTAATACAAAGCTGACATTAAAAAGAGAGAGAGTTGTCAATTTTAGCTTATCAATGACTTTAACTATAAAGCACACAGTAGAATTCAACCATTAAAACCACTGTTTGAGATGAATATTACTGATGCTCTAATTAAAAAAAAAAAGACAGGGTAGAAAACAAAATGGCTAGTAGATTGTCACAACCCGCGGGAAGGGAGAGGGGATGCTCTCTGCTGGGTTTGGAAGTCGCAGTCCGCGTCTTGCTCGCCTCTGCGCGCTGGGTCCCCGAAAACCGCTGTAAGCCGCGGGGGACCGATCCGCCCGCAAGATCGTGAGGGGCCTCCCCCCCGCGCTAGCTGCTTGTAGGGGAACGTAGCCACGTGCGCCAGCCGCTTGCAGCTAGCGGCTAAAGTGGCGGCTCCTTGCTGGGGCTCGTCCAGGGCCGGGCAGGAGAGACGGCCACGCGGCGACGGCCGTCGGTCTTCTGGCTGGCGGCAGCGGGCGGCGGCGGCGGCGAGCGGTGCAGCGGCGTCGAGCGGCGCAGAGGGGAGTGGGGCCGAGCCGCGGCGAGGGGCAGGAGAGAG